>JANIIA010480713.1:0-16391 GCA_027478495.1 Erythroxylum alaternifolium | reverse complement strand
AAAGTTAAAACATCTTAATCAAACCCAAATCAATACATATATTCATATTCATCTTCATATTCAAAGAAAAGAACAACATGATGAAAGAAATACATGATAGAATGGGGATCTGAATGCCTTAAGAGAGCAGTAGCAGCGAAGACTCGCTCCTTTCTCCCCTTTCTCTTCTTCCCTCTCTCCTCTTTCTCTCTCCTTTTTCTTTCTCCTTGAGGGTTTTCCAAAAGTGGTAGAAATGAAGCTCCCTTAAGGTTTCTTCATTAACCCTTTTTATATTTTTTTTAATTTAGGCAACCTAGGGCTTTTTCCGAGTCTAAAAGGTCCCTTGAAAACTTAAGTCGGGAAGGTTGTCTGCATGCTTTATCGTGCAGGCCACAATTGTGGCCCCTGAATGAGCCTTCTATCACGATCATGGTAGTATTACCACATTGGTGGCTCCTCCTTGATGCTTCTATCACGATCATGGCTTTTGGGCCACAATCATAGGCCTGGTTGCTCCTTCAGTTTTCTCTGAATCTCCTTCGTTCTTCTACATTTTCCTTGAAACATTAGCAAACACATCAAGGCACATTGAAAACATAAAATTGAATCTCAAAAGTGTTCTCTAACCACCAAAACACTCAAAACACAAATATCTAACTAAATCACTAAAACCTAACCTAAACATGCACTAATAATTCAATTTAACTACTAAACATGTACTAAACTTCCTACTAAAACATTATATAGTCTATGACTATCAACATCCTCACACTTAAATGTTTAGTTATCCTCAAGAAAAAAATCAAAACATATAACATATCAAAACACACAGCAGACAATGCAGTAATGAGGTAATGACATTTAACTTCACGAAACTAATTTAACTTTGAGTACAATCTCTTAAGTTGTTCCAACTTATTAACTTGATAAACCTACGTCTAAGTACCTTGGAGTAAATATACAACTAATCCAAACCTTAATGTTAAGTTTATTCACCCCTATCATTTGCACACACAAATTGAAAATTATTTGGTCAATAAAAAGTAACTATCTCTAAATATGTTTTCTAGAAAATGCAAGTTGTTCACCAAGATTGGTAGATTTTATTTGACAAACACTATTATTTTTTGTTAATTTTATAGACATGAACCTAACCTTTTACGCGAAGGCAAACATTTATGATGAATGTCGATCCGGTTACTCAATTAAGTCATGTTTCTATTAAGTGGCTTGGTTGGAATGTCATTATAGCCTTTTGGCTTGAAGGCATACATTTGTGATGAGTATCGTTCTAATTACTCAGTTACATCACATTCTCAACTGACTACTAGCTCTATTCATAACCCAAAGGTTAGCGAAATAGTTATTTTCTTATGATTTACACTTTTTTTGCCTATAGCTAGTAATTCTCATGAAAGTTACTAACGATGCTACTTATTCGATTAGGCTAAAAGTATAAATGAAGGTGACAAATTCCTAGACTGAATAAACTAACATTGTATCCTAACTAACTTTCATATTTAGCCAAAGTAACATAAGTCACTAATTTTATATGCTAATAAATCTTCACAAACTAAAATACTATGTTCAAAGTTAAATTGATTTTGTTAAGTCCTAGCCATTAACACATTGACACATTTCATATAATGCACCCTAAAACAAACTAACATGGAAAATTAAAATTAAAATAAAAACATAGAAGTACACAACCCATTCACAGTCAACATAAAAATAAAAATGCACACACTTCCCCACACTTGAACAACACATTGTTAGTTTAAGAAAAATCAACACATAAGGTGGGAATAAAATATCATGATAAGAAAAACATAAAAATAAAATAAAATAAGAAGATAAGGGTTAGAGCATAAGAACCCGCCATGGTGATTGAGATGGTGATGATGTTAGTGTCTGAGACCAAATGTGCTAGACGTTTGAGATTGTTGCCCTATCTTATAATTTCTTTTAAAAGAGTAAGAGAGTTAGCAATCCAAACCATTCCAAACCATTAAAAACTTATTTTTGGAATTTAAAACAAATCTAACTACGTAACAATTTAAATCTAACTACTAAACGTGCTAATTTAGAGTCATTAGCTTGACCTTGCATCCTTAGAAGCTCAGCGTAGATCAATTATGAATGACTTGTTTCCATCCTTCTGGTTCAAAATTTTGTAACCTGTGAGTAAGCTACAAATTGCAAGATAATGAAAAGGATATAATCTAATAAGCTTAGTAATGTCCTTTTTGATGATAAAGTGAAAATAAAATTAGGAATAACAAAACTCCCTGAATCTTTCATTGAATCTAGCAATTTGTCTTGTAAGAGGGTGAGTTCTTCGTATCCTTCCTTAGTCACCACTTTCTTCTCTTCTTCTCTCACTTCATGAATAGAGACTTCGTGTCTTCTTCAACCTTTATGTCCTTTATTCTCTATTCTTCTTCTTGCTTCCTAAAATATTTGACCATATAAATTCTCTTAAATGAGGGTGGAGGGGGAATGTAGGTAGGATCCTCATTCTTTTCTTTATCCTTTTTATACTTCTCTTGGGCTTCTACAAGGTGGGTTTTAGCTAGTCTATCTGTTGATTCTCCTAGCTCTTTCCTGCTCTTAAGTGTTATAGTCTTACATTGCTCTATTGAATTTACTTTCATATTGCGCATATAGTTTTCCATACTTCTCTAAGTTGTGAATAAAAGAGGCATGATATTATGTTACTTACTCAAACTTCTCTTCCAGTCTCTTCTGGGCCTCTTCCATGTTCATGAGCTTATCCTTGATCTTTTCAAATTTAGAATCCCACAAACTGGACTCATTTTGTTAAAATCTGAATAGGTCTTTATGTCCCAAATGAGTCCTTATATTGTTGACCAACAGAAATCTAAGTGGTTCTGCCACCCCAAATTGTACGTGTTCTAATAAGAATGATGACTTCACTAACCAAATTGTTCCTTACCAACGTCTGAAAGGGTCCTTTGATTCCTATAATGTATTTCCTCCATCATTTAACCTTTTAAATTCCACATAATTGCCTAGTGATGTCCATATTGATGTGTCTTATACTTTACACCCAAACTTCCTTTTCTCACTCTTTTTTTTCCTAATCCTTAGAATAAAAGAATTAGAATAATCCTACACCTCCCTAGCTAAGATGCCAAAAAATTGTTTGATTTGTAAGCTTACAATTTATAGCCCTCAAGTATCATAAGTGCATGGGTTGTGATTTGTAGTAAGTGAAGGGTCGATCATACGAGGAAGGTGAACTAATCCTATATTATCTAAGGTTAGAAAACTATTAAATTGAAAATAAAACTGAACAAGAAATTAAACACAAGAATTTGATTTGCGGGAATGTAGTTCAGGAATTTAACACAAAAGGAATTAAAATTGAGCAACACAAAATTCATAATAGAAATCATTCAAGGAAAATTACTAAATTATGGGAGCGGGGATTCTTCCTATCATAAATACTAACCTAGCCATTTATGTGTTAAAGGGGTGTCAGTTCTCGACTATCAAAGGGGGGATCACTTTCTCTTGAGTTATAATCACACACCTTAATTCATTAACCCTAATTAAATTATAGAATTTCCAATCTCTCAATTAACAAAAGACCCATAATTCTAATTAGATCTTAAGTCCTTTAATAAATAATCAGGTCTTACATGGGATCTCTCTCCATATAATAACGGACTAGATTGATTGCATGGTCAATTAGATCACCTAACTCTCATTAATCTGATCTAATCATTTTTATCCGATTTACCTTCTCGTTTTATTACCGAAATATACAAATATCCTAATCAATCACAACACCCAATCACAATAACACAATAATGACTAGATTAACATTAAATCAAAGTCAAATCCAGAAGGAAAATTAAAACATCTTAATTAAAACCAAATCCATACATATATTCATATTCATCTTCATATTCAAAGAAAAGAACAACAAACTGAAAGAAATATGCAATAGAATGGGTATTCAGATGCCTCGGGAGAGTAACAGTTGCGAAGACCCGCTCCTTTCTCCTCTTTCTCTTCTTCTCACTCTCCTCTTTTTCTCTCTTTGAGGGTTTTCCAAAACTGGCAGAAATAAAGCTCCTTTAGGGTTTCTTGGTTAAACCTTTTCTATTTTTTTACTAATTTAGGCAAACCACCCTAGGCTTTTTTCAAGTTTGAAAGGTCTGAAAAGTCCCTCAAAAACTCAAGTTGGAAAGGTTGTTTGTGTGTTCTATTGTGCAAGCCATGATCATGGCCTATAGTGCCACAATCGTGGCCCCTAAACGAGCCTTCTGTCACGATCGTGGCTCCTCACTGATGCTTCTCTCATGATCATGAGTTTTCTCCAAATCTCCTCCGTTCTTCTATATTTGCCTTGAAACACTAGCAAACACATTAAGGCACCTCAAAAACAAAATATTGAAGCTTAAAAGTGTTCTCTAAAATTCAAAACAATCAAAAGACAAATATATAACTAAATAATTAAAACTTAACCTAAACATGCATTAATAATTCAATTAACTACTAATCATGTACTAAACTACTAATTAAAACATTATAGTCAATGACTATCACTTATCATACCAAAAGTATCATTCCAACGAGGATTGTATTAGTCACTTAACAATTTTTGTACACCTTGTTTAAGGTTAACAATATGATGAATAACTAAGAACTAAACTAAAAATAAAATAATTGATATTTGAATGATGAAACAAGCAGTAGTTAAAGAGATGATTAATTAATGATAAAACTTAGGAATTACTTCTATCCTTATTTATTTTCACTTCACCTTTTTTATTTAATCATACTTAGTTTTCACTTCACCTTCTTTATTTAATCATACTTGACCCTAGATATTAAATAATTATGATAACCTCTCTTGAGATCTATCCACCTAATTCAAATTAAATAAATAGAAATTGAATTATGACCTCTCAGTCTATATTGTTTCAGATACAGTTTTAGTGAATAATTTGCTACTAACATCTTATGTCTTTTTTAATAAACCAAGTTGAAAAACCATCAAAGCTAGGTGTTTTTGAAGGAAGTAAACTGAATAAAACCCTACTTCCTAATTAAAGAATGGGGAAACTATCAACTTTTTAAACTCCTAGATGATTGAACAATGAAATACTCATTTCACATTGCAACTTGGCAGAGCTAATTCTTCAAATTCCATCAGTTGAATGAAGAAGTTTCTGTTAGGTTCCAATCTTGCATCTCATGCATAATATATATCAAATATACACAGTGGAAATAAAACAGAACCTAAAAACCCAAATCTACTTATGCACATAGATATAAAAAACAAAAACATGAAATGTAAGATGTTTACATACCTTTCTGACAACCTCCTTCGTTCTTTAATCTTCTCTGCGTTGGGTTGTCATAAACCATAATGATCAATGCGGATCGTCTCAAATGAAAGTCCATACGGAGATGGCTAGAATTCTTTCTTTGTGCTAGCAAAGACAAGAACTTTTGATAGAGTTAGAGAGAAAAAGTGTGTAAGAAAAAGGACCTTTCTTTTTTTATGTCTTACCCAAGATGCATGAAAATCATCTCAATTTTTTGCACCATTTGGCCTTCCACAACTCACATCACTAATGGAAAGTTATGGGAAGTTAATGGTCATGAATAGCATGCATTAACAGAAGTTATGAGTACTTTGAAAGGTTGACCTATTTGGGAATCTCTGGATTTACGCTTATTTTTAACTCCCTACATTAATGGAAGCCAACAACACTTATTTCTAATCCATTCCATGCAACGTTTTTTACTATGATCACATCGCAATCCAATCCTAAAATACTCTCTCATTTCTTGAATCACCATTCAAGACCATTTTACTCATCCTTCGGATCTCTTATTTATGTGACCTATTAGGTTCCCGGTTATGTTGGCCACTTAAATTAACAATTATTTTAAGTAAGTCAAGAGCAGAATCTAGAAACACTTCATAACCCCCAATTGATCAAAAAGTCAATGGCTTGACTACGAACCCTTCCATGTGCAATATTGCCATACAATTTGTCCTTTCACCATCTATACCACACATGATTTAGAGTATGGTCAAAGTGTTAACTCCTATTAGACTAACTACATCACGTCTAGTCCAAGTGTTATTAGATCTTGTCTTGAGGATCTAATTACTCTATATATCATTGAAGACTCTCTTCATGACATGTATTTGCTCTAGCCAGAGTCTCTCGAGTAATGACCTCAACAAGAGGCCGTGGGCATCATCTCATTCTATCAGGAGTGGTAAATCCTTTATTGGCTACTTAATTACCTCCGAACACCTCAAGTTGTACCCAATCGCCACCCTATGAGTAACCCCAGAAAGGCACCGATCAATGGAGTCAGAGCACAAGATTAGTATTTAAGATATCCTTGAACACCTTAAGTCAAAGGATACTTGCACCATTGCTATGATAGACTATCATTAATATTGGAATAGACTATCCATATGATTGTCTCATAACAGGTCAATCCAATGTACTTACTACCTTTAGTAAACATCCACAAGTTAACTCTAAACAACTCATATCTACAGCTTATGAGATCTACT
Source organism: Erythroxylum alaternifolium (assembly GCA_027478495.1). Classification (NCBI taxonomy): domain Eukaryota; kingdom Viridiplantae; phylum Streptophyta; class Magnoliopsida; order Malpighiales; family Erythroxylaceae; genus Erythroxylum; species Erythroxylum alaternifolium. Next base: position 9,835 of record JANIIA010480713.1, on the reverse strand, counting down.
GCTTGATCTAATCAAGGAGTGCAACATATGCAAGTTTATATGGATTAATGATATCCCCTGTCATTAATCATATGACTAAGGAAAGTTTAGATACTAAAATAATTACACATGATAATAATCTCATTATTATAATCTCATAATGATTTCCTCTATGCTATGTTTTGTATCAAGGACTTCATTAAATCAATTTAAGATCAACATCAAATCTATAAATGTGTGAACATTGAAATAATGAAACATACCTTTATTAATCATAAAATGATTTGTACAATAAGTGTTAAAGGCGATTACCTTTAGATTACTTCTTTAACAAACTCCGACTTACACCAAAGCCAATCACCTTGCTATCTAATTCTATAGGAGTGTACATATGACACAAAACTCTTTTGGGAAATAGGCTTAGTCAATGAGTCAACTATATTTTAATTGGTGGGAACTCTCTCTATCTTGACATCATTTCCACTAGTGTTCTCTCTAATCAAATGGTAGTGCCTGAGTACATGTTTGGTTGTCATAAAGGTAATCACATTTAGTGCTTATTTTACAATTCATTTTATGATTAATAAAGGCATTTTTTATTATTTCGATGTTTATATGTTTATGGATTTGATGTTGATCTTAAATTGATTTATTAAAGTCCTTGAAACAAAACATAGCATGGAGGAAATCATGATGAGATCATGATAGTGAGATTCCTATCTTGTGTAATTATGTTAGTATCTAAACTTTCCCTAGTCATAGGATTAATGAGATGAGATGTCATTAATCTGGATAGACTAGCGCATGTTATACTCCTTGATTAGATCAAGCAATAGATCTCATAGCCTGTAGACATGAGTTGTTTAGAGTTAGCATATGGATGTTTACTAAGGGTAGTAAGTACATTGGATTGACCTACTATGAGATAATCATATGGATATTCTATTCCAGTGTCAATAATATTCCCATCATAGCAATGGTGTAATTATCCTTCGACTTGAGGTGCTCAAGGATATCTCAGATACTGATCCTATTGTTTTGACTCCATTCATCGGTGCCTTTCAAGGGTTACTCATAGGGTGGTGATTATATGTAGCTTGAGGTATTCGGAGGTAATTGAGTAGCGAAAAAAGGATTCACCACTCCTAATAGAAGGAGATGATACCCACAACCTCTTGTCAGTGTCATTACTCGGGAGTCTCTAGCTGGAGCAGATATATGTCATGAAGAGATTCTTCAATGATACATAGCGTAATGAGATCCTTAGGACAAGATCTAATATCACTTGGACTAGATGTGACATAGTCAGTCTAGTAGGAGTTGACACTTTGACCATACTCTGAACCAAGTGGGGTATAAATGGTGAAAGGACAAATTGCATGGCAACATTGCATATAGAATGGTTCGTAGTCAAACTTCTGACTTTCTGGTTAATTGGGGGTCATAACGTGTTGTGAGATATTGCTCATGACTTACTTAAATTAAGTGTTAATTCAAGTGGCCAACATAACTGGGAACCTAATGGGTAACACACATAGGAGATTCGAAGGATGAGTAACATGGTCTTAAATGGTGATTTAAGAAATGAGAGAGTGTTTTGAGATTGTATCATGATGTGATAGTGGCAGAAAACATTGCATGGAATGGATTAGAAACAAATGTTGTTGGCTTCTATTAATGCATGCTATTCATGGTCATTAACTTCTTATAACTTCCATTAATGCATGCTATTTATGACCATTATCTTCTCATAACTTTCCATTAGTGATGGGCATTATGGAAGGGCAAATGGTGCAGAAAATTGAGATGATTTTTGTGTATCTTATGTAAGACACAAAGAAAAAGGAAAGGTTCTTTTTTCTTACACATACACACATTTTCTCTCTAACTCTCTCTAGAGTTATTATCTTTGCTAGCACAAAAAAAAAGAATTCTAGCCATCTCCTAGTGAGGTTTCTTCCTTCAATCTTCATCTGGATTTTCATTAGAGATGTTCTGCGATGATTGTTGTCAGTTACGACAACTCAACACAGAAAAGATTAAAGAATGAAGGAGAACGTAAAAAAGGTATGTAAACATCTTACATTTCTTGTTTTTGTTTTTCTATATTATATGTAGGAGTAGATCTGGTTTTTGAGGTTCTGTCTTATTTCTGTTGCATATATTTGATGTATATTATGTATGTGATGTATGATCAGAACTTAACAACCTTAAGTTAAAGGATACTTGCACCATTGCTATGATGAGACTATGATTGACACTATAATAGAATATTCATATGATTGTCTCATAGTAGGTCAATCTAATGTACTTATTACCCTTAAGCATCCACATGTTAATTCTAAACAACTCATGTCTACAGGTTATGAGATCTACTCCTTGATCTAATCAAGAAGTACAACATGTGCTAGTCTATTAGGATTAATGATATCTCATCTCATTAATCCTATGACTAAGGAAAGTTTAGATACTGACGTAATTACATATGATAAGAATCTCATTATCATGATCTCATAATGATTTCCTCCATGCTGTGTTTTGTACCAAGGACTTTATTAAATCAATTTAAGATCAACATCAAATCCATAAACATATGAACATCGAAATAATGAAAAATGTCTTTATTAATTATAAAATGATTTATACAATAAGAGCTAAAGGTGATTACTTTAGAGCACTTCTCTAATAAACTCCCACTTGCACTAAAGCCAATCGCCTTGATATCTAATACCATAGGCGTGTAAATGTGACATAAAACTCTTTATGGAAATAGGCTTAGTCAACAGATCAGCTATATTCTAATCAGTGGGAATTCTCTTCATCTTGACATCATTTCTACTAGTGATCTCTCTAATCAAATGGTAGCGCCTAAGTACATATTTGGACTTCTGATGAGAGCTCAGTTCCTTTGCCTGCGTTATAGCCCCATTGATGTCACAATACAATTGCATTGGGTCAGCGATGCTCGAAACCACACCAAGTTCTATGATGAACTTCTTGATCTAAACTGCTTCCTTTATCGCTTCTGTCACAACTATGAAAACAATTTTCACATGTTATGTATTCTACATTTAATAAGGCACAAGATGGCTCTAGTACCACTGTTAGGTTTCGATCATGCATCTCACACATAATATATATCAAATATACGCAGTGGAAATAAAACAAAACCTTAAAAACTAGATCCACTCATGCATATAGATATAGAGAAACAATAATATGAAATGTATGATGTTTACATACCTTTTTGACGATCTCCTTTGTTCTTTAATCTTCTTTGTGTTAGGTTGTCATAAACCACAACAATCAATGTAGATCGTCTCTAATGAAACTCTACGTGAAGATAGAAGGATGAAAACTCAGTAGGAGATGGCTAGAATTCTTTCTTTGTGCTAGCAAAGACAAGAACTCTTGAGAGAGTTGGAGAGAAAAAGTGTGTGCAATAAAAGAAACTTTTTTTTTTACGTCTTACCCAAGATGCATGAAAATCATCTCATTTTTTGGCACCATTAGGCCTTACATAACCCCCCATTAATGGAAAGTTATGGGAAGTTAATGATCATGAATAGCATGCATTAATGGAAGTTATATGAAGTTAATGACCATAAATAGCATGCATTAATGGAATCCAACAACACTTGTTTCTAATCTATTCCATACATCTTTTTCTACCACGATCACTTCGCAATCCAATTCCAAAACACTCTATCATATCATGAATCACCATTCAAGACCATTTTACTTATCCTTTGGATCTCCTATGTATGTGACCCATTAGGTTCCTGATTATGCTGACCACTTGAATTAACACTTAATTCAAGCAAGTCAAGAGCGGTATCTGGCAATATGTCATGACCCCTAATTAACTGAAACGTTAGTGGTTTGACTATGACCCCTTCCATATGCAATGTTTCCATGCAATTTATCCTTTCACCATCTATACCCCACTTGGTTCAGATTATGGTCAAAGTGTCAATTCCCACTAGACTAACTATGTCACATCCAGTCCAAGTGTTATTAGATCTTATCCTGAGGATCTCATTACTCTATGTATCATTAAAGACTCTCTTCATGACACATATCTCCTCTAACCAGGGACTCCTAAGTAATATCATCTCCTTCTATCAGGAGTGGTGAATCCTTTATTGGCTACTCAATTACCTTCGAATACCTCAAGTTGTACCTAATCACCACCTTATGAGTAACTCCTGAAAGGTACCGATGAATAGAGTCAAAGCATAGGATCAGTATCTGACATATCCTTAAGCACCTCAAGTCAAAGGATACTTACACTATTACTATAATGAGAATATCATTGATACTGGAATAAAATATCCATATGATTATCTCATAGTAGGTCAATCCAATGTATGTACTACCCTTAGTAAGCATCAACATGTTAACTCTAAACAACTCATGTTTACAGGCTATGAGATCTATTGCTTGATCTAATTAAGGAGTATAACATGTGGTAGTCTATTAGTATTAATGATATCTCATCGTATTAATCGTAAGACGAAGGAAAGTTTAGATACTAACATAATTATAGATGATAAGAATCTCATTATCATGATCTCATAATGATTTCCTCCATGCTATCTTTTTTATCAAGGACTTCATTAAATCTATTTATGATCAACATCAAACCCATAAATGTATGAAAATTGAAATAATGAAAATGACATTATTAATTATAAAATGATTTGTACAATAAGTGCTAAAGGTGATTGTCTTTAGAGTACTTCTTTAACAAACTCCCACTTGCACTAAAGCTAATCGTCTTGATATCTAGTACTAGAGGCGTGTGCATGTGACATAAAACTCTTTTGAGAAATAGGCTTAGTCAATAGATCACCTATATTCTGATCAGTGGGAACTCTCTCTATATTGACATCGTTTTCACCAATGATCTCTCTAAGCAAATGGTAGCGCCTGAGTACATGTTTGGACTTCTAATAAGACCTCGATTCCTTCGCCTGTGCTATAGCCCTGTTGTTGTCACAATACAACTGCACTGGGTCAGTAATGCTTGAAACCACAACAAGTTCCATGATGAACTTCTTGATCCCAATTGCTTCCTTTGGCACTTTTGAAGCTGCAATGTACTCCGCCTTTGTCGTCAAATCAGTCGTCGTCTCTTGTTTGCAACTTTTCCAATTGACTGAACCACCATTCAATGTGAGTACATATCTAGACTGGAATTTGGAGTCATCCTTATGATATTAGAAGCTGGCATCAGTATACTCGCTTACCACAAGATCACCTTCTCCATATACCAAGAATACATCTTTAGTTCTTCTCAAGTACTTAAGGATATTCTTGACAACCACCCAATTACCCTCACCAGGGATTGATTGATATCTACTCGTAACACTTAAAGCATACGATACGTCGAGTCTAGTACATAACATAGTGTACATGATTGATCCTATAGTCGAAGCATAAGGAATCATACTCATGCGAGTCCTCTCACCTTGTGTCTTTGGACACATAGATTTAGAGAGTGTAATCCTATGTACCATAGGAAGATAACCTCTCTTGGACTGCTCTATGCTAAACCTCTTTAGCATCTTATCTATGTATATAGATTGAGAAAGACCAAGCAACCTCTTAGATCTATCTCTATAGATCCTTATCCCAAAATATAAGTTGCTTCTCCAAGGTCTTTCATAAAGAAGTTCTTAACTAACCAAATTTTTACTGATTGTAAAGCTTAGACATTGTTTCCTATTAGCAATATGCCATCTATATTAGGGTTATGTAAATATATTGCCCTACAAAGTAAGTGTATTTACATATAACTTAATTTTCTTCTGGTTATATTATTGTAATGAAAATATTTATTATTAATAAAACAAAAGAGTTTGGTTTTATTTGTATAAGCATAATATAACTAGTTATAAGGTGCCAAGGCTCTTTTGTAAGTATCATACATATACATGAAGATGTAAGGGAAACATGTATATTATTAGAATCTAAATTAATTGATTCACAGTCGAATGATCAAGTTGGTTGCTTGATTATGGCACTATTAAATGAATTTGGAATAAATTAGGCAATTACTTTAATCTTAAAACATACACTTTAGCATTAGTTTATTACGAACCACAATCTTGATGAGTGGTGAACTCATGTGTGTTTCGTTATAATTCTTGATTTGATCGGAATAGATTTTTACAGGGTATTAATCTAGTGTCCGCATGTTGGAATTATTAATTGAAACATGCATAAGGGAACATTTACTCAAATAAAGAGTTTATAGTGATATCATCATTTTTAGATGTTTTATGGAGATTGGTGATTAAACTGGCGCTAGTAGTTTGATGGACTAGCTACCCATCAAGTTTTAACACCAAGATTAGATCTTGTTTGTTCATCACCATGTAGAGTGAACCAAGAGATCTGAAAGGAAAAACCAACATAAGGGTAAAATGGTATTTTTACCCTTTACTATACGGATGGCTATAATATGGTTCATAATAGAGTTTACGATTGGACATCAAATTAATAATTTTAAAACACAATTTCTCATAATTTTAAGTAATTTAAGAGTTCAACCAATTGAATTTAGTGGAATGACATTTGGTTAACAAGTCAGAATTAATTCTAATGAGAATAAATTAATTTTCGGCTTATTGGAGCTTGAATTATTTAAGTCCAATTAGATTCCCCACTTGGCTTCTAGGAAGGTTATCAAGGAAAGTAAAAAAATAAATGGAGGATACCAGAAAGAAAATGAGACAGTTTGGAGATAAATAGACAAATTGGATTCGGGCCAATAAGACTGGAACAATTTAATTAAGAGTTAATTAAATTGGGTCTTAATCTTATAATTAAATATTAGGCTTACACTAATTAATTGTTAATTATAAGCCCAAAGGAACATTTAATATTGGGCCATTTTGTTTTGATTAGATTAATTGAATTGAAACAATTTTTTTTAAAACAAAAGGAGGGCAAAATCGAATTTTACAATAATGTAGATTTCAGTTTTATAGCTAAAGGGACAACAACACATTTATCATTGAATTGCTAAATACAATGTGTCTCTCCTTCCATTTTCGGTGATAGCATTCTTCAGTAATGCTCATCATTATTAAATGGTTTAATGGCTTTTAAAAGATAGAATAACATTCTTAAGTAATGCTCTTCATTAAATGGAAAGGTCATACTTTTATTACAACAATTAACCTGGACATGAGATATAACGTCAAGGTATTGTAATTGGAGGGATGCGTATCATTTAGCCAAAAATGTCCAAGTGTTTTATAAAGAGACAATTTTTTCTATCTTGGATGCAAAATTAATGTGTTTTTCTTTTGGCTATCCACTCTCCCACTAACATTCAGTTATGCTTATTAATAAAGGCATGAATGTGGATGTACATCTCTTTAGCAATTCATCTTTTAACATTTGATGCTAAATGAACATGAAAAAATGACGGGGTGCGTGTGTTCTTTAGAAGGTTTTTCCAAAAATGTTTTGGTAGCTCGTAATTATTCTCTCCATACTCTCTCCAAACCATTAGATATAGCGAAAGAGAAGCTATTCATTTTGTTTTCTTAGCTACTCAAACATAGAAAGAAAATGACCTCCATTTGTTTTTCTTCTCCTTTCCCACAAAAGGATTTTGTTAACCAAGTTGCCCAAGGAAAACAAGTGGTAAATCGGATTGGTTGAGGACATAGCAGTGAGAAGTCGAAGCTGTAGCGAGGAGTCGGTAATATTCCGATCTTGTTCTTATTTTATTTATTTTCCTTATGCCATATCAGGTATGGATTAAAAGCATGTTGATTTGGTGCTTATGCTTCCACTGTGTTTTGATTTCGAAAAACGTTTTTGAAATCTGTCGTTTAGATAAACTAAGCATGTTTTTGTTTTCGATCCAATAATTGGTATCAAAGTCGGTTTTATTATGCATGATTTGGTTCTTATATGTGGTATGGGTTGGCTATTACATTAAATTATGTATGCTGCAAATTTTTTTATGTGATACAAATATATGCTGTGTAAGTTTTGGTTTGCTCTTTTGGTTATCCATAGAAAATCGATTTACCTTGTAAGCTTTCTTCGTTTGGTTTGTAACAAGGAGGGTGGCATATCATCGCCATGTTTCCTCCATGTCTTATTTTTTTCTGTTTGCAAAATAGCAGCCATGGATTAAAGAAAAGAAATTTTTTTTAAAAATTGCCATTAACTCGTTTTTACCGAATAGGTTGGGTTGTGCGAGTGAAGAGTTCGAAGCGGAAGATTTAAGTCCAAGAAGAATTTTTGGGCCTAAAGGCCTTGTATTTTTTTTAATTTTCTAGGATGGACAGCCAAAAGTTGCTATTTAATTCATGAGATGAATGGATGCAAATAATATGCGATATTGTGTGATGTATGCCATTTAGAAAAATTGCCAACGCTATGTTTTGCCATGCATGCATTATGTATGAGATATGTAATGAAACAATATAGCATGGTTAATAAATTGCATCTAGATAAGATGGGATTAATTAAAACTTAAAGGTCGAAAAAGAATGAGTGGGAGAGGTTGCTCATGTGAGAGTCCACGGTCTCTATGTGATGACCTATTTGCATGTAGTGAAGTGCTACTCCCCACTGAAGGACATGAATCCCAGATCTTGCATGGTTTGGGTCTCCTAAAGGATAAGTCTACTCATTGGTAGAAAATGTGACCTCTTACCGAGGCATGGTTTGTAAGTACCTTTAGTTGGTTGCACACTCAATATGGTTTATCAATAACATGCCCACTGTAGCTCTGTTAATAAATGCATGGAACAAATTATGATGCTTCTCAAAGAGTTAGGCATGAAGATGCTTGGTAGCTTTTTGAGTATGAGGGTCCCAGTTTTTCTTTTAATGGATAAGATGACCCAACGTCACTTAGTCTGTTACAGATAAGAAAAATAACCGTCTTATAAAGATTTAATTTTTTAAGTTATGTTAAATCTATCATTATGCATACATGCATCATGATTTTATACAAAGTTCCAATGTTTTTGACTAGTGTGCTCATTCTTTAATAATTTATATTTTCAGACATAATTACTACAATATGAATCCACTTACAATGCTCTTAACTAATAACAAATTGGAAAATGGAGAAAAATTTAATGAATAGAGACATAACCTCGACATCGTTCTCCAATATGAACGAATTTTATGGGTATTAACAGACAATGAGCCTACACCTCTGGGTGACAAATCAACTCCTGAGCAAGTCCAAAAATATGAGCAATGACAGAATGCTGATAAGATTGCCAAGTGCTAAATTATGGCTTCTGTCAGTATGAATTTGTAGAAGCAATTTGCAAGCATGTAAAATGCCGATGCAATGGTCCATCACCTATATGAGATGCTTGGTATGAGGACAAGGTCTACAAGGCTGAAAGCTATCCAATCCTTTCATAATCTTAGATAAAAGCCTGGTGGATCGGTGCGGGATTACATGCTTAAGGTAATCTCTGCGGTTACTGAGGTCGAGTTGCTTGGGTAAAAATGGATGCGGAAACGCAAATGATTATGATCGTTAATAGCTCAGCAGTTTAAGTTGGATTATGAGCTTAACACCTAGGATTATCAGGGCCAATAGGCCAGAGACTCATATGACATCTTCTTCTAAGCCTAAGGGTAAGGGTAAGCAAAAGAAAAAGGGTGCAAAGAAAGGGAAGGCCCAAACAGGGGTCAAAGCCCAATCCATGAAAAAGAAAGCCAAAGAGGACACCAAGGAAAAGTGTTTCCACTATGGTGAGAAGGGCCATTGGAAGAGGAACTGTAACATCCCCTCACCTATTGCCATGAAAAGGAGTGTATAAGTGTATAGTGACATATGCATGCATTCATATATGCA
>JANIIA010480655.1:0-16397 GCA_027478495.1 Erythroxylum alaternifolium | reverse complement strand
AAAAATCACTGTTCACGTGTATATGTATATTATATAATGCATGAGCATGAGATGTGTTTTCCTAATTTCTCCAATTGCTCTCCCGTGTACCAATTTCCATGGTTCAACCCTTTGTAGGTTTGTATGGAAACGGGATGTTACACAGCATCACAAGAGGTGAAACCATGTTTGAAAATCTTACTTTCAAATTTCTCATGCCACTATTTGAGAGCTTATTTATGTCTATACAAATACTTAACTAACTTATACACCTTTTGTTCTTGACTAGGCACTCTAAACCCTTTGGGCTAGACCATATAAATTTCCTTATCTAGATCATCATTCAAGAAAGTTGCCTTAACATTCATTTGGTGAATATGAAGCTTAAATACCCAGGCAATAGCAAACAACATCCTTATAGATGCAATTTTAGTAACAGAAGAGTAAGTATAAAAAAAGTCCAATCTATCCTTTTTGTTTAAAGCCTTTAATCACAAGTCTTGCCTTGAGCCTCTTAATGGTTCCTTCAAGTCTCAATTTCGTTTTGAAAATCCATTTAAACTCCAAAGGCTTACAACCTCGAGGTAGATCAACTAAAACCTAAGTTATATTAGACATAATTGACTCTAACTCACTATCTATGACTTTTTTCCAAAAGGTAGCATCTACAGATCTCATTACTTCCTCATAAGTTTTGGGATCTTCCTTAATAATATAAGTCTACTTAGGTTTTTTAACCAAAAAGGAAGTAATAAAGTAGAGCTGAGGGGAATAGTGCAATTTCAGTGTGTTCATAAACTCAAAGGTATTAAATATGAGCTTAAGACGCTCAACTCTTCTAAATATCCGAACACTGCTGCGATGATACAAACCACCCGACAAAATCTTATCACCATCCAGTAAGAGTTTGTTTCCTCTCCTTTAGATCCTCGCCTCCGTGCCAGGGAAAGCTAAGCCTTGCTTCAGTATATGAATGCTGTTTATAATCATTCCTCTCTCCTCTAACAAAGAGAGCGAGTAAACTGTATTAAAGATGGAGATAAATGCATCAAATTTTTCTTCAATTCTGTTATGGCAAGAAGGAATCAAAACTGAATCCATCTTATCACCAAGGCAGATGGCAGTCAACTCTATGATCTTAAAGACATCCAGTATGAGGCTATTCGGTACTACTCACAACTACTTGGCACTTCCAGTATGGCTCAAGTGTCTCCTACTAACCTTACTGGTATCATCTCTAAATGAATCTCTTTGGATGAAATAGTTTCCCTCACAAAACTAGTTAATACTAAAGAAATTAAATAGGTGGTCTTTATGATGGAGGGTAGTAAAGCACCTAGACCAGATGGTTTCAATGCTTATTTTTACCAAAAATCATGGGTGATTATGGGACCCCATATCACGAGGGTTGTTCAATAGTTTTTCTCTACTGGTCGCTTACTCAAAGAAATCAACAAATCCTTTTTGTGTCTAATTCCTAAATGCTCTAACCCTTTTGATTTCAGTGACTTTTGGCCTATTGCTTGCTCTAATGTCCTATACAAGATTATCTCAAAGATTTTGACGCAACGTCTTAAACAAGTTCTTCCCTCCCTCATTAGCGATTCTCAGAGTGCATTTATGCGTCATCGCCAAATTGGCGACAACATTCTCATTGTCCAAGAGCTCTTGAAGGGCTACACCACACAACACTCTATACTTAACTATACAATTAAAATTGATTTCTAGAAGGCTTTTAATAGCATTAGATGGGACTTTCTATGGGTTATGTTGGCCGCATATGGCTTTCTAACCAAATTTATTGGATGGTTGAAGGAATGTATCACTACAAGTAGCTTCTTCGTGCTTATAAACAGTAGCCCCTCATCTTATTTTCATGTTGCTAAAGGCTTACGCCAGGGGGACCTTTTGTCGCCGTATTTGTTCATTATGTGTATGGAGACCTTAAGCTCCCTTATTTGCAAAGAAGTTGCAGCAAATCCCCATTTCAACTATCATTCACGCACCGAAAAGGTACACCTGACTCAGCTTTCTTTTGTAGGTGATCTCCTTCTCTTCTGTGGTGTAAAGCTCGACTCTATTCACACTCTCATGAGAGCCTTTGCTCTATTTTCTTGTTTGACGGGATTGGCAAGTAACTTCCACAAAAGTCTATTCATCCTCTCCCAAGGGGCTCTCTATTTGGAACGTCCTATAGCCCAAGCCACTGGGGTGACCATACAGAACCCCCTGTTGCACTATTTGGGATTGCCCATTTCAACTAGGCGACTCTGTTATTCTGAATGTCTCCCCCTCATAGAGAAGATTCAGAAACAACTCCATTCTTGGTTCAATCGATTTCTCCCCTATGCAAGAAAGATGCAACTCCTTAAGACAGTGCTCAACTCCCTTCACATTTACTGGAGTTCACATGTCTTTCTTGCTAAAGGTGTTATCAAAACATTGGACAGATTGTTCCAAAATGTTTTATGAAATCAACCCAATGGAATGACCTGTGGACATGCAAAGGTAAAATGGGATGACATATGCACTCCAAAAGCGGAAGGTGGCTTAGGGCTCATGTCCTTGAAGCTTACAAATTATGCACTGATTTTGAAAAGACTATGGTGGATATTGGACGACAAACAATCTATTTAGCTTTGCTGGCTCCACTCTTACTTTCTCAAGGGAAGGCGTATTTGGGCTTCTCACTCATACTTCTTGAATCAACTCATACACTTCACACACACTATCTAACTTGATGTGACTTGCAAAATTGGAGATGGGGCTCGGATCTCTTTTTGGTTTGATAATTGGATAGTAGACGGCTCTCTTCATAACCAACACTCTACCACCAGCCTAATATCCGTTCCTCTTTCTTCATTGATGAATTCTTTTATCCAGGGTCACTCCTGAGATTTTCCTGTATACTTACAACATCTCTAACCATCATACCTCCCTTCCACCCACCAGGATACGTTCCTCTGGAAAAACCACCCTATTCACCAACTAAAGACCAAGAGCATTATTTAGCTCCTACGTGAGCGACTGCCTCAAGTAGAATGGAGCACAATTATTTGGCATAGACACCTTCCTCCTAAAGTATCCTTTCTACTTTGGCTGACCATAAAGAATCAGCTCAGCACTGCAGATCGTCTTCCTTACATTGATATGCCTCAGATCTATCCTTTTTGTTCCGTGCAGGTATAATCACGAGACCATCTCTTTTTCTTGTGTCCCATTGCCTAACAAGTTTGGAGGAAGGTCCAGTCCTTCTTTAGGTGGAGCATTTCTGATCCCACACTCACTGGGGTCATCAACTACCTTACGTCTAACTCCTCTATCCCACCTAATAAGCATGCGGCACTACTCATTGCTATGGGCTTAACTGTTTGCACCATTTGGAATGAACGAAATTACAGACGATTCCAGGCCACCACCTCCACCGAAGACAAACTCATTGCAGACATCATACGTGGGGTAAATGAGCTACTTCTGCCATAACAACAAGGCCTTCCACATTAACAGATTCCTTTTTCAAGCAACAAGGCCATTATATATGTAACTGATGCGATTGCTTTCTGTTGATCTTTTCATGTGTTAAGGGTATGCCCTTGGACATCTCACACTTGTAATCTCTTATTTATTAATTCAATTTTCTTTTTTTAAAAAAAAGTCAAAACCAAAACTAGTGGACTCTAACTCTTTTGCTTCTCCTTAGTTCAATATTTTCCTCTTCCTCTATGTCACCATTAGTAGAAGAACTAGGGATAGACTCTTTAAGAACTTGCACACTCACTTTCATAAGAAATATATCCTTAAAGAACACTGCATCTTTTAACTCTATAATTGGTCCATAAGTGTTAGATGTGTCTTCCTTATCCATAAATCTATGGGTAGCACTATTAGAGGCATATCCCATAAAAATTAAGTCAATGGTCTTAGGCCCAATTTTCTTCCTCTTATGTTCAGGTAGAGCAACTTTACCAAGACACCCCCACACTTTCAAAAAATGCAAGTTAGGTGGATAACCTTTCCAAATTTCATAAGGGGTTTGATCTAGTTTCTTATGAGGGACTCTATTTAGAATATAACAAGCTAAAAGAATAGCTTCTCCCCACATAAAGTTGGGTAAACATAAGGAAATCAACATTGCATTCATCATATCATTAAGTGTTCAGTTTTTCCTCTCGACTATTCCATTTTGTTCAAGTATATAAGGGGTTGAAAGCTCATGAATAATACCAACTTTTTCACAAAAATTAGCAAGGAAATTAGTACTATACTCACCACCTTGATCAGACCTTAATCTTTTAATTTTCCTTTCCAATTGTTGCTCAACCTTAGCTTTGTATTTTATAAACATTTCCTCCGCATCACTTTTATTTTCAATAAGTAAACCTTAGTAAATCTAGAACAATCATCCATAAAATTAATATAACATCTCACGCCTCCTTTACTCACACTATTATTAAAATCATCCAAATCTGTGTGCACCAAATTTAAAAATTGTGACTCTCTCTCGGTCACTGACTTAAAAGGTTTCTTAAAGTGTTTAGCCTCAATACAAATTTAAAATTTTTCCATTTCATTAGATATCTGGTTAGGCAATAAGTTTAAGCTTTACATCCTCTTAATTGACCTCACATTCACAAGCCTAAGTCTAGAGTGCCATATCTAGAGACTTAACAATATAATCAGAAGAAGCAAATGCATTCATTTCAACGTCAAGTACAAATAAACCCCCATTACAAAATCCTTTACTGACAAAGTTCTCGTTCTTAGTAAATTTGGCACGAACTTTGTTAAGTAATGCTCCAGAAATCAAGTTTCTACAAACATCAGGAACAAATAAAACATTTTTTAACCCAACACTTTTCCAAAAGTGAGTTTGAGAGTGACCTTCCCAACTCCTTGGATAAAAACTATACTGGAGTTGCTCATATATAAAATTCACCATGAGTAGCATCATTTAAATCCTTAAGCAAGTCCTTTTTAGTGTAGATTTGGCGTGTAGCTCTTGTGTCAATGATCCATTCTACCAAGTTTTCATCAAGATTTATTTCAGATACCACAACAGTAATGATCTTCTCATCATCATCACTAGCTTCAAACATATTAGCTTGAGGCTTACCAAAATTCTTCTACTTACCTTGTTGGTATCCCTTCTAGTTTCCTTTCTCAAATTGTCATGGTTTTTATCCTTAGCCCTTATTCTAATGATTGATTGTAGCTTGGAAAAGAGCAATATGATGGCCTAGCTTGTAGCACCACCAACAGTTACCATCAATCTTTTTGTGTTTAAACTAACCTTGCTTGTTATTGATGAAAGACTTGTTTTTTCCACCATTCTTCCTGAAGTTATTTGCATTTCTATGTTCTATCACATTAATCTTAACAGTAGGGACAAAGGTGAGTGATTTGGTCTTATCTTATGTATGGTTGGCATCCTTAATCTTTATATGTCCTATCAAGTCTTGAAGCTTCATGTCTTTCTTTTTATGCCTCAACTTATTTTTATACTCATTCAAAGAGATAGATAGTTTCTTAATAAGGGCATTAGCTTGAAACAGTTCACATAGTTTCTCAATAAGGGCATTACTTGAAACGGTTCACACATGTTCATACCCTCAGTAAGGATTTTAGCAACTAGGTTTTCATACTCATCTAATTGGTCTATAATGAGCTTATCATCAACAACGGTAGATTTTAACCACCTAGGAACTGCATATTTCTTATTATGGACATCATCCATCACATATTTCAGTTCTAAAGCATCCCAAATTTCCTTAGTAGTTTTGTACTTACAGTAGATATCAAACAATGGGTTTATCATATGGGTGAGCAAAACTCACCTAACATTATGGTTATCCTTTATTGTCTTAGGGTCGATATTGTCATTCGGAATTTCTTGAAACAATACATAATCAATTTCGTATTATTGAAAGTAAAAATGAATTTTCTTAAACCACCATTTAAAGTTTCTCCCATTTAGAGGCTCTAATTTAGTTACGTCAGGTATAATCCTCTGGGCTACGATGATAGAGGTAAAACCTACAAGGGGAATAGAAAGGGTATAACCTATATTTGACTCATTCGCGAATAGCATAATCCTAACTTATATTGAAATTAACACACAGCAGCATAGTATTTCGACTTACTGTAGCAATTCGAAAATAGTAGTAGGAACAAAAAATATCTCAACAAAGAACAAGCATAATAACATAATTTTTAACAATAGTAGTAATGCAATAAATATTTTCAGCTTAGATTGTTAGCGAAAATAACAGATATAATTAAATTGTGAAGACTTAGCTGAAAGTAAGGCATCGTGAAAAATAACTACCCTACGTCAAAAATTCTCTCTCTACAGTTTAGCAGGACAACAGGATCTGACCCAAGGGTTAACACCTTCTCCACCATCTTCAGTGCACTCTAAAGGATGAAGTAGGAGCTGCCTCCAAGAATTAAGTAGAAGAACCAAGCAAAGGGCATATTTAAAGAATTGGGTTATGCTAGCCATAAGAAAAGAAGAATGATGTTTTCAAATGTTATGAGCTTCTTCTATACCTCTGTATATATATAAAGAATGAGGGAGGGGTGTGAGGTTGACAAAGCTAGAGAGTAGAGAAGTGTTATATGTCTGTGTATTGAAAAACCAACATACAGTGGTTATATATATATATTAAAAAATAATAACATTAGAGGTATAATAACAATGACAATTAAAAGGCATGAATATAAGAAACATTATCAACATTATGGTAATAAAATGTAACAAAATGATGGATGTTGCATGAAATGTTGGTAACTGAAAAACGAAAGTCGTATTCAAGTTTTGGAAAAACCAAACCATCAACACATATTTACTCCCGATGGTGCACTAACAAGTGCGAAGTGACGTCCTCGACTATTTATCCTCAACTCTATCATCTGCATCACCTTAAGGATCCCTATTGTCATAGGTGTAGGAGTAACTGTTATAGTGAGATGCAAATCCTCCAAAGGCACTCTTAACCCATAAAATAGGTGTTACAAATGTTTTCCTTCAAACATGAACTTGTCTCACAAGATACGCCAACCCCTTTGCACAACAATCGCATTTAGCTTTGTCAAAGTAAGATTCAGACTTGCCCTATAATCATCGACCAACCTACTTAGTCTCAAATACCTCATGTCCATCGCAGTGTTTCACTCTCACAACCTTGTAAGAAAACTAAGAAAGAACTAAATAATCATCGAAACAATAAGAATATGAGAAAAAGAAACTGTAAACGCCAACCTTTATTACTTCTTTCAAAGGATACAAAAGAATGCTCTCTCAATTCGTAAGTGTCTCCCATACTCACTTCCCACTTCTTCTTAGGAAGATTAAGGCTCAAATGAGCTATTTATAGACACCTCTAAATGACTAAGTTAGAATCCTAATAGAAATCTACTAGCTAAGCTCACAATCTTATCCTATCTTATTCCTATCAGATTACATCATAATAACCAATAGATGACATCCCCATCTAATTAAGACTCTAGCTAATAAAATTAAACTACATCATAATAATAAGATAAAATATTACACTACCTAGAAATGACTATTCATATCTACGAAGATCTCCTCTATCTTTAAATGATCCTTCTACATGATCTTTATCTCTTAGAGATGATATTCATCCACTATGATCTTATCTGCCATATCATCCAAGATCTCCTCATCTCTATCTGTTGACGGTGAGTCATCTAAGCTAATAGAACATTGGTTTGTCCGATGCTTACCCATGCCAACTCCATTAGCCATGGTTCGTCTAATTAAGCATACACTAAGTCCATAATCGATCAAGAACTTATCCTTAGCCAAGTTAGCTTGTAAAAGGTCTAAAACTCTCTTAAATCACATCATGCTTGATCTACTTACTAAGCAACCTTAGAACTCTCATATATTCCTACCACATATATGATCTAGCTAACCTTCCACTCGAAATCCATCTTAAGCCTTCTTTTGGTCTCATATATGAATCTAGCTTCTCGTCAAAGATTTATGCCATTGTACACCAATGCATGTCAATGCTTGACATTGCCCCTTTTTTAGTCCTTACCTCTTTGCAAGTTTTTGCCTTATTCTATTGTTCTACGTATTGAACACTAGTCAAGGCTTGCCAATGCCCACACAATTCCTTTATTTTGGACTTATGGGTGTAACAAAACACCCCCACTTTAAGAAATAGATTCCCTCGTTGAAATAATATGTGGACACTCCTCCAAGTGTGGTTTCCTCAAAGACTCTTTAACCATTGGCACATCTCCTACATACCATATTGCCTCTCCATCGGGTTTCTCCTTGCTTTCATTTGAATGCTCCTTTAAAGGGATCATTGTGCCCAACACAATAAAACTATTGAGTTAGATTTCTTATGTCGTGGCATCCTCTCCCCTCCTTGACCCTTCACGACCATGGAATTTACTTGCTCCTCATCGCCTTTTGTCTAGGGTATTCTCGAGAAAAATGTAGCCCTTCATAAATAAAATAAGCAATATCCCGTTTTGATTATTTCTTACTTTGAGAAGGTTCACCTTCTCCTTGCCTTTCTCTGAGCCATTTTGTGTCCCACCATTCTTCTTGCCCTCGTAGCTAGTTCGAATCGGTGGTGGCATTTGGAGATCCACTAAAGCATCTGTAACTACTAATGTGCTTGGGAGGTCCCTCAAGTTCTGCCTCCTAAGCTCCATTTGTGCCCAACTTTTTAAGTTGCTTCTGAAGTTGAACAACTTATCCTCCTCCAACATATTCCGCATGTCCAACATCGAACATGTGAATTTCCTCACATACTCCCGCACTGAGTCATCTTGCTTTAACCTCTTTAAAGCTTCCCTTATGAGCTATGAAGTGTTGTTGGGGAGGACTGATTCGTTAGCTCTTTCTTCATCTTCTCCCAAGTGTCGATAGGAGGTCTTCCCACATTGATGTAGGAGGTTCTCATTCTCCACCACAACTTTGCATCTTCCACCAAATACATAGTTGTGATCGATAACTTCTCTGAGTTAGCCACTTTCATTGCTGCAAAGTATTGCTCTATATCCCACAAGAAAATTTTGAGCTCCTTGGTACTTCGCTTGATGTCAAAAACTTATGACTCTCACACCTTCACCAAAATGGTTTCCACTCATCTAATGTCCTGTGTTGTGATGACACGCCTTAGGATCGCCACCTCGAACCTAGACTCCTCTTATTCCTTCATCAACTTTGCTATTTGGTGTTACAATTACTAGATTCCTGCCTCCAACATCTTCAATCAATTTTTGTAAGAAGCCACCTCTTCCTCCCCTTGATGAATCGACCCAATGAGTGCCTTCACTTAGTTGACACGTTTTGTCAAATTGCTGCCTCCTGCCATCTCGAAATATAGCTCTGTTACCAGTTTTTACAAAGGTTTTGCTTTAAGCACAAACTTATCTCATAAGATACGCCAACCCTTTTACACGATAAACTCACTTAGCTCCTTCAATTCAAGATTCAGCCTTGTCGTATGATTGTCGACTAACCTACTTGTTCTCGAATGCCTTACGACCCTCAGTGTTTCACTCTCAAACTCATGCAAGAAAACTAAAAAAGAACTAAATAATCATGGCAACAATAAGAATACGAGAAAGAGATATGGCAAACATCAACTTTTATTACTTCCCTCAAAGTATATAAAGGAATGCTCTTTCAATCCTTAAGTGTCTCCCACACTCACTTCCCACTTCTTGTTGAGAAGGGCAAGGCTCAAATGAGCTATTTGTAGGCACCTCTAGATGACTAAGTTAGAATCCTAATAGAACTCTACTAACTAAGATCACAATCTTATCCTACCTTACCTTTATTATATTACATCATACTAACTAATAGATGACATCCCCATCTAATTAGGACTCTGCCTAATACGATTAAACATCCTCGTCCAATTAGGACTTTGTCTAATAAGATTAAGGTAGATCACAATAATTAGATAAAAGATTACACTATCTAGGAATGATTATCTATATCCGCGAAGATCTCCTATTTCTTCAAATGATCTCCTCTATCTTCAAATGATCTTTCTACATGATCTTTATATCTTAGAGCTAATGTTCATCTATTGTGATCTTATTTGCCACATCATCCAAGTTCTCCTTATCTCTATCCATTGATGATGAGTCATCGAAGCCAATAGCGCATTGGTTCATCCAATGCTTACCTATATCAATTCCATTAGCCATGGTTTGTCTACTTGAGCACATACTAAATGGTTCATCAACTTAAGCACACACTAAGTCCTTAATTCATCAAAAACTTAGCCGAGTCAGCTTGTATAAGATTTTAAACTCTCCCAAAACTAGCACCATGCTTTATCTACTTGCTAAGTAACCTTGGAACTCTTGCATATTTTCGTCACGTGTGTGATTTAGCTAACCTTCCACTTGAAGTTTGGCTCAAGTCTTCTTTTGGTCTCACCTTCGAATTTAGCATCTTGTCGAAGATTTCCACCAATGTGCAATAATGCATGCCAACACTTGATATTGCCCCTTTTTTATTATTGCCTCCTCACAAGTCTTTGTCTTATTCCATTGTTTGGTGTGTTAAACATTGGTCAAGACTTGCCAATGCCAGCACAATTATGCTATCTGATACTTAGGGGTCTAACACTAGGCATCTAATCACCAAGCATCCACTGATGGTCCTACAATTAGCTATATTAAAATATCCTCAAACTAACCGTATGAAAAGTATACCAAAATGCATATTTTGCCTATGACATATGTAGTGTAAGAGGAAAGAATCCTCTTAGTGATAACTCTTATGTTCTCCATCCTCTCATATAGTGAATGGACTATAAGCTTATGTATAAATCTCATATAGAGGAATTTAAACTTAGATGCCTTGGATTATGTGAATGATAAGGTTGTACAGTTGATATCAGTTACTAGTAGCTTCTCGCATCTTTATCTACGAAGTCTTAGTCAATGTGGATTCTACTTAGTGCCAATGATCATATATGCTCCTAGGTGTATAATCTAATATGGACTACAAATCAGCTGTAACTTAAATTACATTCCATGCCTCCCAATCTAAATGACAGTACTGATGCATCTATCAACTATATAATTGTTTTATACATAAAAGTTGCTCCTAAACTCCAACATAAGCTCTAGATAATCTAAGTCCTAGTAATAAGAGACTTTAGACTACTCTTCGAATGAAATCATCTTATGTACCTTATTAATGAAATTAACCTGCCTAAGGATGTCCCAATTAATGAAGTGGTGTTCTTCGAGTTATTGGTTATAAAAGGTTTGGTAAACTTATGCTTAACATTTTAGCAAAATGTAGCAATAGATGATCCATCTAACTCATATGCAAAATTTTGTAGCTTTATTGAAAGTGGTGGTGGTGTCACGAGAGTCTGTACTAGTCTTTATGGCCTCTTTGGAGTGTGTGTCCATAGGGTAGCGGTGTGTGATGATGAGATGGTAATAGCCACTATTTCCTTCTTACACAATGGCTAATGTGTGTTAGAGTAGTGCTCTAAAGGTAATCACCTTTAGTACTTTTATACAAATTTTATTTTGATTATTAAAGTGAAAGGTATTCTTCAATTTGATGTTCGCTTATCTATGAATTGATGTTGATCTTAAATCAAATTAATGAATTCCATGATACAAAACATAGCATGAAGGAAATGATGATGAGATCGTGATAATTAGATTTCTATTATGTTCAATTATGTTAGTATCTAATAATCCCCAGTTATAGGATCAATAAGAAAGGACATTATTAATCCGAACATACTAGTACATGTTATACTCCTTGATTTAATCAAGCAGTGGATCTCACAAATTATAAACATGAGATGTTTAGAGTTAACATATGGATGCTTACTAAGGGTAGTAAGTAAATCAGATGACCCGCTATGAGATTATCATATGAATGATCTATCGAATGTCAATGGTTAATCTTATTATAATTGTGCAAATATCATTAGAATTAAGGTGCTCAAGGATATCTTGGATACGAATCCTGTGCTTTGACATCATTCCTTGTTACCTCAAGACAAGGTCGCTCTTAGGGTGGTAGTTGGGTACATCTATTTGTATTCAAAGGTAATTAGGTAGCCAATAAAGGATTCACCACTCTTGATAGAAGGAGATGATACACATGACCTCTTATTGGGGTCATTACTTAGGAGTCTCTGGCTAGGGCAATTATATGTCATGAAGAGAGTCTTCAATGACACATAGAGTAATGAGATCCCAGGATAAGAACTAACATCACTTGGACGAGATGTGACGTAGTCAATCTAGTGGGAGTTCACACATAGCCCATACTTTGAACCAAGTGGGGTATAGTATAGTGAAAGCACGAATTGCACGTTAATTATCTATGGAAAGGTTCATAAGTTGGATAATTAACTATCGAGGATTTCGTGTGTAAATCCACTTATATTCTAGCAAATTGGCATCATAAAACCCTTCAGGATTTAATTGAATTAAGAGTTAATTGCAGTTCCTAAAATAATTGAGAACCTAAGGGTCACATACATAAAAGATCAGATGAAAAACATAGTGTGTATGGAAAAATTTAAGCAGGCCACGATTGTGACTCGTAGGCCATGATTGTGGCCAAAGGCAAGCTAGGCCACGTGACAGAGGGCACGAATGGGTACTTAAGTGAGTTCTTCACTTATGTACATAAGGTTTTTACATTTATTACACACTCAAGTAAGAGGGAAGGGGCTCTAGAAGATTTCTAGAGTGAGAGAGAGGAATCAAGAGTCGTGTTCTTGCAATTTATGCAAGAGTTGCATGAATCAAAATGCATGTAACAAGATTCTTGATCTATCTTTTCATGTTGTACATGTACTAGAACTCATCTAGTTTGGTGCTCAAATCACCCTTATACATTGTTTCTTCATCTTCTTAGCGTGTTCTTGGGTGATCAAGGAAGGGTTTGGTGTTTGCAAAAACCTACACAAGTAGAAGAAATAAGAAAGGAGGAGAAACATAAGGTAAAATGTTTTATATTTCTTGTTCTTTTACATATCCTTGCTTGCATGTTTGATTATGTGATTTTCGTGTTGTCACGGTGTCAAAATCTTAATTATGACACTTCTGCTACATATGCATGCATCTATGACAAACCCAACAGTGGTATCAGAGACAAGTTTATATATGTAATAGATGATGTATTGAACATGAGCAAAGTGTTTGCTGGGTTGTGGCTAACATGCATGTTGATTTGGAATAACTAGTGTAAATTGTAGAAAATTTCTTTTCTGATTTTCTTTCTTAAAAATGTTTATAAGATGTTATATTATGTTTCTGTCAAACAAAATTGCAATTGAATCTCATTTAATATTTTATTTCGAGTTAATATCCAGACTATTCATATGTTGATTTCTAGGAATTTCTAAAAAACTGAATGCATGTGCTAATTTTGAAATTTTGTATTAATTCTAGAAATTTATTTTCTGATTTTCTTTCACAAAAATGTTTATAAGGTTTTATGTTATGTTTTTGTCAAAGGAAAATGCAATTGAATGTCATTTTCTATTTTATTACGAATTTAGTTTCAGCCTTATGCATGTATGAAGTTTTGAAAATTTTGAAAATGTGATGAACATGCATGCATGTAAATTCTATATTAATTTTTATAAAAATTGATTTTATAAATTTTATGCATGCAAATGAAATATGAGATGTTTCTATGTGTATGAGATGCATGACACTTGTTGTTAAAGTGATTATCTTATGCATGCATGATGTAATATTTGACTAGTGTTAGAAGTAACATGACAAGTGTCATACACATGTGATGTGTTGACTTATTCCTATTTTTAATAAATAAATCTTAAGAATTAGTTTCTGGAATTTTTTATTAGAAACATTTAGAATGTGTATAAGACTTTGTAATTTTTCCAAAATTAATTGAATTTGATTCAATTAATAAATAAAGTCAAAGTCAACATTGGTTAACTTTTTTGAAAGTTGATGGAGTTGACTTACTTAATGACTTATAATGTATGTATTTGAGTTATGAGGCCCAAATAAGGTTCTTATATGATAAAAAATGTATTATTTGGATGAAAATAACATACTTAATGCATGTGCTTGAAATTAGAGTTCCAGAAATTTTTTGAACATCAAATCGGTCCTTTTAGTGTCTAGTAGGTTAACTTATTTATCTTGACAATTTTGACCGTCAAGATAATTTTGGCTAGTTCCAAAATTGTTTAGATAAATTTGAGATAACCTAGGGATATTATAGATGACTAATTGATGTAAGAGAATTTTTGGAAACCTTAGGGATTAATTTAGAATTAATCTAAGTAAAGCATAACATTTCTAGTGTGACTAGATAAAGGCATACAAACTAGGATTAAAGTGTTTAATCTGGACATCAAAATAATTAATTTTAGGGTTCCTAATTAAATAACATTCATAATTCAGATTAGCCAAGACTACATTAGTACCGAATTAGGTTCAAGAGTTTAATCGAATCACGAACTTTAGATGTATAGTCAAGTCACAACCTAAATTAAACCTCCTTTGTATGATACATGCATTAGATGCATTATAAGGGTAGTTATGGACATAGGCTTAATTAAATTGTGTTGTCCGTAACCCGAATGTATATATGTGATATAAATATTTAAGATCATCCAAGTATTAAAGAGACCAAAGGACAAATCCTTAATCGAATATTAGGACTTACACCTTCCATTGATATGGTAAGGACCAGACTTCTTTTAGAGTTGGGTTATTGGGCAAACCCAAGCCCGCTTCATAGGAATATGATTAAACTAGAAGCGTTGATTTGTTGGAAAACCCAAGGTCCTAACTGGAAGCGGTGATTTGTTGGTCCTAACTGGAAACGCTGATTTGTTGGATAAACCCAAAGTCAACATGAATTGCGGCAAAGTTAGGTTATATATATGGGATGTATACAAATCAATAGTTGATAACCCAATGAATGTGCTAAATCAATAATTGATGGCACAAGTCGATAGTTGCATAACTGAATGCAATTGGTATGAATGATACCTACTGATTGACCTAAGGTGGCTTATTAGGCAAACCCAAGGTCATTCTTGGTGATATCAGATATTAAACCATTAAGAAAACTATAAGTTTTCTCGAATTTGTAGTGAGGCTATAGATTTGAATTAAAATAATAGGATCTAGAATGCATGTAATTAAAGTCCTGATCAATATGCATTAATGTACGTTCTAACACTTTCTCTCATTCTTCTAGGTTATTAAATTGCCATGATGTCTTCTAGTGTGAACTTACGCTCCCTATTAGATTCCAACAAACTCACGAGACCAAACTTCTTGAATTGGCTACGAAATTTGAGAATTGTTCTCAAATCTGAAAAACTAAGATATATCCTAGATGAACCCGCTTCTCGATCCCCTTACTATCAATGCATCTGATGAATATCAGAAAGATTATAATAAGCTACTAGATGATAGTGAGTTAGCTAGCTGTATAATGTTGGCCTCTATGTCACAAGAATTGTGAAAACAATATGAGGCTATAAATGCTCATACCATAGTCTACCATCTAAGGGAACTGTTTGTGAGCAAGCTCAGTCTAAAAGGTTCGAGACCTCGAGGTTGCTTTTTTGTTCTAAGATGGTTAAGGGATCATCTCTAGTGCAGTATGCAATGAAGATGAATGGATATTTAAAGAGATTAGCCAGTTTAGGCTTCATAATGGATCATAAATTAAGTATAGACTTAATTATGACTGGTTTGACTGATAGTTATTCACAATTTATTCTTAACTATCGAATGAACCAAATATTTACAATGATAACTGATTTGATTAATCTTCTCAAAATAATTGAGCAGATCGTCAAGAAAGACAGTAAGGATATGATGTTGGTTGACTCTGCTTCTGGTTCTCGAAAGAAGAACCAAAAGAAGAAGAAGAAGTCCAAGAAGCTAGTGGGAGGTGTAGCCAAGAAGAAGGGAAAGGAGACAACACCAAAGGGGATATGCTTCTATTGCAACAAGGAAGGACATTGGAAGACAAACTGCAAAGCTTATCTGGAGTCATTGAAGTAGAAGAAGGCATTAGATGCCCCACCGTCTACTTCAGGTATGATATTTGTCATTGAGGTTAATATTATTTTTGATCATAACATTTGGGTATTAGATACCAGATGTGGCTTACATATATGTGTTGATATACAGGGTCTAAGGGATAGTAGACCACTCAAAAAGTGAGAGATGGACCTGCGTGTAGGAAATGGAGCAAGAGTTGTTGCATTAGCTATAGGGGGCATATGTTTTGTATCTTCCTAGTGGGCTAGAGTTAGTTTTAGAAAATTGTTATTATGTAACCGTTGTGACTAAAAACATTGTATCTATTTCATATCTTAATAAAGCGGGATTTCATTTAACTTTTTCAAGCAATGGTTGTT
>JANIIA010480575.1:0-16407 GCA_027478495.1 Erythroxylum alaternifolium | reverse complement strand
CTGGCCACTCTGTGTTGGTTGGTGAGCAATCTCGACTTAGCCGCCAACCAGAGAAAGGTACGAATTCGTTGTGGTCCCGGCCAGTGCCATATGAGCTCCCACCTCCTAGGGTCCGCGAGCGAACTCGGTTCCTCAATGAGGCTATAGGCGGATGCTACGGTAAAATCCCCATGTGATGTGGGTCCCCAGACAAACGAATCTTCCTCCCCATCGAAAGGGCTGGGCTGGATTCGCGCAATATCGATGCAGACAGCATGTGGTATAAAAGGGTGGAACAAGTGCCAGCGCCGCTCCCCAGTGGCTGTGCGGAGGTCTGCCACAGTGACTGTCAGGATGTTGTCCGGGATGGGAGCCACCGCTAAATGGAGGAGGGGTCCCCAATTCGCTATCCAGTTGTCTGTCCAGAAACGGATTCGTCGTCCATTTCCCAACGTCCAGCAGAGTCCCTTCCTGACTATACGCCAAGTAGCGGTGATTCCCCGCCAACACGCTGAAGCTCGGCCCCGAGCAATCGAGCAGGGAATGGCTTGGGTGTCAAATCGGTATTTCGCTCAGAGAACCCGGACCTATAACGCTGAGTGGTTTGTGAGCATATCCCATCCTAATTTGGTGAGAAGAGCATCATTTGCTGACCTTATATTTTTTAGCCCAAGGCCTCCCGCAGTTTTAGGTCGGTAGACCTCCTCCCAATTCACCAGATGCGTTTTCCTTTGTCCCCTCGAAGAGCCCCATATGAAGTCACGCATGAGCTTGTCAAGTTGATCGCAAAGCTGTCTGGGGAGACGGACAGTTTGCATAGTAAAAAGGGGAAGAGAGGCGAGTACTGACTGGGTGAGTGTCACTCTCCCAGCTAGGGACAGGTGTCTCCTATGCCAACCGGTCAAACGGTTTTGCACATGCTCGATGAGATAATGATACGTGCTTCTGGAAGTACGCTCATGTAGCAGGGGAACCCCTAGATACTTCCCAGATTACTAGTACACGACACTTGCAAAAGGTGATTGAGCCGGTCCCTCATCAGCCGGGGGACATTTTTGGAGAAAAAAACCTTGGTTTTAGTCGGATTCATTTTGTGTCCGGAGGCTTGGCAAAACACATCCATCGTTCGCCGAATAATCTGGGTCTGTGCTACCTCGGCTTCAGCAAACAAAACCAGGTCATCAGCGAAAAAAAGGTGGGAGATAGGGGGTCCCGTCCGACTCAACTTAATCGGTTTCCACCGATCCTGGGCCACCTCCGTAGAGATTAGCTGACCTAGGCGTTCCATGCATAACACAAAAAGGTACGGGAAAAGAGGGTCCCCTTGTTGGATTCCCCGAGAGGGCTGAAACGACTCGGAGGGGACGCCTTGCCATCTTACTTGCATGGATACCGTTGACACACACCGCATGATAACTGTGATTAGGTTAGAAGGCAATCCTATCGCCACCAGAGTATCACGGATGAAGTCCCATCGCAGTGTATCGTACGCTTTTTCGAGATCGACTTTTAGAGCTAGATATCCGTTCTTTCCCTGTTTCGTTCTCATCGAGTGAATGGTTTCCTGGGCTAGAATAATATTATCTGAGATTTTACGCCCCGGAATGAAACTACATTGATTAGCCGCAATGAGGTGGTTCATATGGGGTTTCAAACGATTCACCAGAACTTTTGAGAGGACTTTGTACAGGACCGTACAGAGACTGATGGGGCGGAATTGGGAGATAGTGGACGGTGAAGGAACCTTAGGGATCAGTACTAGGATGGTCTGGTTCAACTCAGATTCCCATCTTTCCAGTCGGAGCACTTGCTGGATAAAAGCCACTACCGATGGTCCGATGGTCGACCATTGACTTTGGAAGAACAGTGCATTGAAGCCATCCACCCCCGGTGCTTTATTAGGATTGATGCTAAAAACGGCATGTCTAATCTCATAAGCCTGTATTGGCAACTCCAGGTCTTGAAGGCGCTCCGAGGAAAGCACTGGAAAATCGCCTGCGAGTGGAAACGGTCGATATTGGTGCTCGTCGCGCCTATAGAGCTGTTCAAAATAATTTTGAGCTAGGCAACGCAATGAGTCTGGCTCCGATACTAAATTGCCACTGCAGTCTTGCAGGCTCGGAATAAGGAGCTGTTTTCGTTTGGCCATAGTGATGGTGTGGTAATACCGAGTATTGCGGTCCCCTTTAGACAGCCAGGCGCATCGCGCTTTCTGGTGCCAATAGAGCTCCTCTTCACACATCACCTGGAGCAATTCCGTGCTGAGATGGTCCTCCAGTGCGAGTAGATATTCCATATTATGATCCTGCATGTGTCTTTGAATTCCTGCCAGACGGGCAAGAAGGTGTTGCTTCTTGATACGAAAGCTCCCACCTTCCTCCTTTGCCCATGACGTGAGGTGTTGAGATAAGTTTGTGAGAGCCTGTGGCACAGACCCTCCAGGTGGTGACCAATGCTCGGCTACCTCTCCCTCAAAATTGCCTTTGGTGAGCCAGGCATTTTGGAACCAGAAACCGGAATGACTCCTGGTCCTCGAAGGTGTTCCAGCAATGGAGATAAGCAAGGGCCGATGATCTGATCCGAGAAAAGGGAGGTGTCGGTTAACGGTGTTGGGGAAGGCCTCCAGCCATGAGGTAGAGCCAAAGACTCTGTCCAACCGAGCCTGTACAAGACCTCGACGCCATGTAAATCGTGAACCAGTGTAGCCTAGATCATGGAGGTCGCTATCAGTCACCCATTCACGAAAACGAGGCGACACTACCCAAGTGGCTCCTCCACCGCCCCATTTGTCCGATAGAGTAAGTTTAGCATTAAAATCCCCTCCCACGAGCCAGGGCCGTTGCTGGTGTTGACTAAGCCAACTCAGAAGGGGCCAGAGATGGTTTTGATGGACGCCCTGAGGACTAGCGTAGACAATAGTCAACTCGAATTCCCGTTGGGCCAGGCGGACGGAAGTATGGATAAATTGACGATGGGCGAGTACAACTGTAATATCAAACGGATGAGACCAAAGTAACCAGATCCCCCCCGCAAAGCCCAGTGCCTCTACTCGAAAAGAAAACTCAAAACCGAGTTTGGTCAAGACGGTGGCTGCTCGGGGCCCACTAATGCGAGGTTCCAACAATGCGAGAATTCGTGGTGTATAGGTACGAATATGATTGCGTAATATAGTAAGAAACTTGGGGCTCCCCGCCCCTTGACAATTCCAAATTAGTATTGACATTGACATAAAAAAAAGGAAGGATAAGTCGGATACCCTATGACGGAGCGGGGTCCGCACTGGCATGGAAAGCATCGGTAATTTCTTGATCGGTAGTCCTCTGGGCCCCCCCCCCGTCGGTTGGCCTGGGGCCGGATAGTTATCCAGTATCCACATGGGCTCGTGTGTAGGGTCCGGTGGGTCACTGGGTGTATGCGAGGCGTGTGCTCCCTCTGTCCCCTCCACTCCTTCCATGTGTTGGGGGTGATCTCCAAAATTCTGGGAAGGGAGGACGGTGCGATCGCATACCACTTCTGTATGGGTGGGTAACTCGACAGCAATATGCGGAGTCAAAACAGTGGGTTGAAGTTGTTCCAGGATGAGTTGGGTCGGTGCTGGGCCTCAGGTGGATATGGTCATGGGGCCACAAATCTGGGCTGGCTCAATGTGTCCAGTGGGCCGACCCTGGGAGCTGCCCCCTTTGGGCCTACGGGTGCCATCCGATATAGCTCCCTTTTGTCTCTTCCTGATGGTTTCTGGAAGCCCAGGCTTGGATGAGTGTTGTCCCATCCCAAGCTCACGTCTGAGAGCCGTTGATTCTGACTTTCCTGTGCCTGTGCCTGTAGCGCCCAGTACCTCCTCCTCGGCTATGCTTTGGAAACGTGATCCGACGCTTGTAGGTGCTAGCCGTTGTCGTGAAGGGACGTTCCCACCCGAACGTGGAGCCTTCGTTGAGGGCTGTCGCCGCTGCACCAGCGTCCAGGGTCCATACCCGATGTCAGATTCGGAGCCTGCAACTCGGGACGCAGCCTGGATCCCGTCCCCCGGCACTGTCACACTAACGGACTGACCAGGAGACTGGGATGTCGAAGGGTCTGTGGGGATCGGGGAGGATGGGCAGCCACTGGTGGCGTGCCCCACTCTTCCACAATAGTAGCATAGTTGGGGAAGGCCCTCATATGCCACCCGCATCGTTTCGCCGTCCAGAACGACCGAAGAGCGTAACGGTGTGCTCAAGTTTAGTTCAACGGCAACTCTCGCGTATTTACCTCGCTGTGCATGGCGGGTTGCTTCATCAATCCGCACTGTCTTGCCTACCAAATTCCCAAGCGCTGCCAGGATCATGGGATGGTAACGTGCGATGGGCAGCTCCGAGAACCTGATCCATACGACAGCACGGGGAACAGTACCTTGGGACGGGCGGAAGGTGGCTGACCACCGTTGCACCGTCAAGACTTGGCCAAATATGATCCACGGCCCATCAGTAAGCGCATGGTAATAGTCAGCATCATGAACAAACTTGACGAGGAAGAAATCATTCTCCAAGTCGACGAGTTTCATCGGCCCACTCGGGTTCCACAGGGTCTTTAGTCTGCTGCTCAGGAGGCGATAGCCGATGCTACGGCCAAGGAGTTTCACAATTACGGCCTTCTCCCATTGCTTATCCAGTTGTTCCCTAAAGCGATGGGAGAGCACGAGGCCCGCCCCTGAGTCGCCCGTAATGTGCGTAATATCACCCTCGTCGAGTTCCACTGGGTCCTCTTTCGGCCATATATCCTCATCCGGTGGAGTATCGGACCGGTTGGTCCCCTGCACAGCGGCGCTGTAAGACAGTGGAGTAGTCTGTGGGATATCGTCGTCCCTTGTCCGACTGCGTTTAGCCTGTTGGCCCTCGTAGGAGAGGGACTCCATATCGCGCTTGCTATTGCGCCCTTAGGAGCAGTGCAGTAAAGTTCGTCGTAGTGCAAGTTCAGTTCAGTCGTTGAGCAGCAGCCAACACTCCTTTTTCTTCTTCAAGAAACCCTATTCTCCTAGTGCACATCTTAGATGCCTTTTGCCCTCTTATCTGTTACTCGTATTTTTCCAGAATGTAGGAAGAAATAAGTACTAGAGTAGAGAAGAAGACAACGAAAGAGAAAATAAGATATGTTTTACTTCAGATTTTTCATACATACATACACAGTTACAACAACTATTTAACAGTATGACACCTTTATGATAATGACATTTGTTACAATCGTGCATGGTGTGTTAAGACATTTACAACCAAGGCGCGTTTTATTCAATTCACTGATACTTAAACCTTTGACGTCTTTTGCTTTGTCTTCTTTCTTCTTCCGCTTTCTCTCTTCGATATCGTTCTCAAGCATTCCTTCTTTCATTACTTATTACTAGTAACATCCCCATCCGGCCCCTTCAGAAGCCACCTTATTTATCAGGTTGATCTCCAAAAACCTCTTTTGTAAGTTGAACATTTACATCAGTATTTGAGTTACCCACGTAGCTCTTTCTTTGGTTTCTCCTTACCATTGCATCAGTATTTGAGTTACTGCGCTATTTTGTCATTTGACCATCCTTTTTCCCCGTATTGCTTCTGGTGTCCTTTTTGTGTTGGGTACTGTCGATGGAAGTTGTGAAGACCAAAACAAGATCTTCTGTCTAATTTTATGGTGTCTTATTCTGTTCCTTTTATCTCAGCCATTTATTTATGTAGGTCCCGCGTGAGTCCCACATTAATAAATACGGGACCCGCATAAATGAATGACTGAGATTCATAGGATAGAATAAGACACTATAAAATTAGACAGAGGATCCTGTCTCGTGAAGATCGGGGTGTTTTCTCTAAAATTAATTTCTTTAATTGAGACACGTGGAAAAGGTTGTGTGAATGGAAGAATCTTTGGGAAGCTCTAACTTGTAAGCCACCTTATTAATCCTTGTAGTGATCTGAAATGCGCCATAATACAGTGGAGCTAGTTTCTAATTTGTTCTTCTTTGTATGGAATGTTGCCGATAAGGTTGGAGTCTGCCAAACACCCACTGGCCTACTTCGAATTTCCACTCTTTCTCTTTTTGTCCA
The DNA here is from genome assembly GCA_027478495.1 of Erythroxylum alaternifolium. NCBI lineage: Eukaryota > Viridiplantae > Streptophyta > Magnoliopsida > Malpighiales > Erythroxylaceae > Erythroxylum > Erythroxylum alaternifolium. Next base: position 10,369 of record JANIIA010480575.1, on the reverse strand, counting down.
CAAGCTGCTTCACCCTATCTTGTGCTCTGTTTAAGTAGAAATTTACTGTTTGGAACACCAATTCTCTATCCTGTAATGCATAATCTATCAAGATATTACGAGAATCCCAAGCTAAGTAAGGAATATAGAGGGGAGGAGGGTAATCGTAAAGTATTTTACATGGGTTCGTGTTAATGGCTGCATGATGGGTGGTGTTGTACCACCATTCCACCATTGACAGCGAAAATGCCCATTTTTGCGAATCATCACTACAAAATCACCTAAGATATGTTTCTAATATCTTATTAATGGCTTCAAATTCTCTATCTCAAGGATGATAAAAGGTGGAGAACCTCAAACTAACGCCTTGTAATCTAAATGTCTCTTTGTTAGAACAGACGATGAATTTACATTGTAATATTCCTTCCGTACATATTGCATCATTACCTTACAGTATATGGTTACAACTATTCTACACATCTGTCATTTAACGAACTCTGTACTTTTATAATAATATATGAGCATTGTGTTGGTGCATGCCTATCATCTTCTTTCATTACGCTGTCTTTCTAACTTGGTATCAGAGAATATTCATCTTTCAAATGGCTTCTTCTTTAGTAGCGTCTTCTACATCTCCTGTTACTTCAATCCCGTCTACCCAAACCTCCAAAACATATTCTCTATTTAACTCTTCCAACCAAACAACCTCTATCAAGCTAGATAGAGGAAACTATCTCGTGTGGGAATCAGTGGTTCTACCACTCGTCGAAGCACAGTCTGCTTTCCTAGCCTTCGAGAGTCGTTTGGAGCAACTCAACCACTTCTCAACTCTATCTACTCAACCCACTGTGAACGTTGCTTAACGTGACGATATTATTAACCACACCTCAAATAATACTATTAAGCAAGGTTCTTGGAGAGGATCAAGTAGTAGTTTTCGAGGACACAGAGGCCAAGGAAATTGAGGAGGCTTCAATAGTGGAAACCGACCATACTGTCATCTGCATGAGAAACCAGGACATGTGGTCGCAAACTGCTATCATCGTTTTGATAGAAATTTTCAACCTCCATTAAACCGTCGAGGTTTTGGAAACCATTCCGCTCCACAAGCGTTTTATGCCAACTCAACAGAAGGATGCTATGCTTATTCACAAATCTCCGATCCATTATGGTACATGGACAGTGGAGCAAACTATCATGTGACTCTATACGCTGATCAATTGAAGAATGTTACTCACACAGGTAAGACTCATCTTTACAGTTGCACTGGAGAACCAACTTGCGTAGTTGGAATAGGGTCTACATCTCTCTCTATATCTAATTCCAGACTTCATCTTAAAGATGTACTGCCAGTCACTTCTACGACTAAAAATCTGATGAGTGTTAATAAACTCAGGAAGGACAATCAAATAGATGTTCATTTTACTAATGATGGTTGTGTTGTGAAGGACAAGAAGACAAGTCATCCTCTGGTGCGCGGGATAACAAATCAAGGAATGTATCAGATGTCTGGACCTCTCCGGTGGCTCAGAGTAATATGGAGTCACTCACACAGAAAGGGAAAGAATTTCTAAAGTGGCACTACAAGTTTGGACATCCTAGTGACAGAGTTCTGAAGCAAATCTTGAATAAATGCAATGTGAATCTTCAACATCCGAATTTTATTTGTGAAGCATGTAAATATAGAAAATCTAAATAGTTACCTTTTTCCAAATCTGTGTCTCATGCTTCTTTTCCTTTAGAGTTAATTCATACGAATCTTTGGGGACCATTACCAGTTCAATCTGTAAGTGGTCTTCGTTTTTATATTCACTTCGTTGATCATTATAGTAGATATACCTAGCTATATCCTTTGAAACATAAAAGTGAAGCTGTGAATGCATTTAACCTGTTTCGGGTACAAGTTGAAAATCTTTTTAACACAAAGATCAAAACAATCCAATGTGACAATAGAACTGAATACAAACCCTTTATAAGTATCACACAAGCAGCTGGAATCGAAATGAGGTTCACCTGCCCTTACACTTCTGCACAAAATGGGGGAGCAGATCGTAAGCATAGACACATTGCTGAAATGGGTTTAACGTTACTAGCTCAAGCATAGTTACCCCTCACATACTGGGTAGATGCTTTTCAAATGGCAGTTTATCTCATCAACAGGTTACGAACACCCACACTTAAAGGGTTAACTCCACTATTTCAGCTCTATGGCATAGAACCTGAGTATAAAACCCTATAGCCTTTCGGATGTGCATGTTATCCTTGCTTAAAACCATACAACGAGCATAAGTTTTGATACCACAGTCAGAAATGCGTTTATCTTGGACCAGCTCCTCAATATAAGGGATCAAGATGTCCCAGCTCCTTAGGAAAGATATACGTTTCACGACATGTTGTGTTCGATGCTTCACTTTTTCCAAGCACTGAAGGATTCTTAAATCGACGAACGACATCTACTGAGAATGAATACATTATCCCTTTGATTATCACTCCATATAGAGAGAACACCTGTAATCTCCAGAATAATAATGTTACAGAATCTTTCAACATCGAACAAGTTGATGCAATAAATAATTCTCCAACAGTTATACTCTCCTCACGGGAGCCTCATTCATCAAGACACGGGTCATCTTCAACAGATGAATTAAGCCCAAGCGAGCAAAGCATAAATGAACAAGAAGCAAGACCCATCCAAACAAACACACATCTAATGACCACACTAGCAAAGGATGGAATACACAAACCCAAATACCCATTTATTGGCTTGCTTCACTCAGCAAAATATGTCCATTTAGCTCAGTTCACAGAACCTCGAAATGTCACAGATGCCCTGACCTCACCGCACTGGAAACAAGCCATGACTAATGAATTCACAACCCTTCAACGTAACAAGACATGGATTCTTGTTCCTTTCACCGGTGCGTAGAAGCTGGTTGATTGCAAATGGGTCTTCAAAAACAAACTTAAACTAGATGGATCCATTCTCAAGCACAAAGCCAGACTTGTCGCAAAAGTATTTTAGCAGGCATCAACAATTGATTATGGCGAAACATTCAGTCTCTTAATAAAACCAACAACAATCCGGATAGTTCTCACCATTGCTGTCACCTACGGTTGGGAAATTCGACAATTGGACGACAATAATGCGTTCCTTAATGGTATTCTTCGAGAAAATGTTGACATACATCAATCAGAAGGATTCTGTGATTATTGACGTCCAAATCATGTATGCAAACTGATGAAAGAAATATGCGGACTGAAGCAAGCACCTCGTGCTTGGTTTGATTTGTTGCGGCTGACACTATTAAGTTAAGGAATTCATAATGCTAAAAGTGATATCTCACTTTTCTTTTTACGTAAAACAGAGCTCAAGGTTTTAATCCTCATATACGTTGATGACATACTAATCACAGGTAATGATCCCAACTACCTAAAGTCTCTAGTTCTGAAGCTAAACAACTTATTATCTCTAAAGGATCTTGGTCCTGTATACTATTTTCTTGGGATAGAAATTTGCAGAGATAATATGGGCATTCATTTGAGTCAAGCTAAAAATACCTTCGACATCCTAAAAAGATTTAACATGATGAATTGTGCACCGGTACCCACTCCTATGGTCATTGGTCGTCAGTTCACTAAAAATGATGGAAAACCCATGCAAGATCCATCTCTCTATCGATAAGCTATTGGATCTCTTCAGTATCTTACTACCACTAGACCTGATATAGCCTACTCCGTGAATAAACTTAGCCAATTTCTATCTCAGCCCACTGGCATTCATTATCAAGGAGTAAAACGCATTCTCAGATACCTTAAATGTACCTATCATCTAGGTCTATGCATCAAGCCCTTTAAAACTCTTCAAGTGACAGCATTCACTGATGCAGATTGGGCCACAAACATTGACGATCGCAAATACATGGTTGGTGTTTTTGTATATCTTGGAAATATGTTGGTCTCCTGAAGCTCTCGTAAGCAAAGAGTCATTTCTCTTTCAAGTATGGAATCTAAATATCGAGCTCTAGCAGATGGTGCAGTTGAGGTTAAGTGGATCTATTCATTGCTGTCAGAAATTGGTTTATTCTTACAACTACCGTCTATGATATTGTGTGATAATATCATTGCTCGTGATCTTTCTTCCAAACCAGTACAACATGCACGCAATAAACATATAGAGATCGACATTCATTTTATTCGTGATCTTTTAAGGTTTATCAACATTCACTATATACCTTCATCTCATCAAGTAGCAGATTGCTTCACCAAGGCATTAACTCACTCTCTGTTTACTCAAATTTGTACCAAAATCAGACTGGTTTCAGCACCCTCTTGTTTGAGGGGGAATGTTAGAACAGATGATTAATTTATGTTGTAATATTCCTTCCATACATATTGTATCATTACTTTACACGTGTATGGTTACAACTAGTCTACCTATATGTCATTTAACGAACTCTATACTTTTATAATAATATATACCAGAGGCGTGAGCACTGTGTTGGTGCGTGCCTATCATCTTCTTTCATTACGCTATCTTTCTAACTCTCTTGCCGAAATGCACTTATAAACAAAGGATCATAATCACTCTGGCATTCCATGAAGCTTGAAAACATTATCAATGAAAGCTTATGCGATGTCTTAAGTTATGTAAGGGTGTCCAAGACCCACAAAGTGATAACATTTGCTCACCCTATCTACTACCATGTAAATACATGCTTGCCTTTTAGAAATGGACAATCCTTCGATAAAATCCATGCTTAACTCTCACCAATAACCCTCCAGTTTGGGAAGCGGCTTTAAAAGCCCTGTACATGTTGCATGATCATAATTACTTCGTTAACAAATAACACACTTCGTTACATAATTTCGATCATCTTTAGCCAATTGTTTTCAGTGAAATGGGTTTTGTAACCATTTGATGGTTGTTGTTACACTAGAGTGCCCTCCTTATGGGCTGTCATATGCCAAAGATATCAGTTTCTTCTTGAGTTCCCTATCATATCCGATAAACAAATTTTCCTTTCCACCTTAGCATGTCATTCTTCTATTTATAATTCCCTAATTGCACTTCTTGGGCCTCTAACTTTTTGATTAAGTTAATAGATGGTAGCATCCTTTTTCCACTCCTTTTTAATATCTTTTATTATTAACATTGTCTGAACTTGGGAAACCTTAAGTGTTAACAACATAAGAATTGAAACCCTAGATAATGTATTTGTCGCTACATTCTCCTTTCCACTTTGATATGTAACTTTGAAACCGTATCCTATAAGCTTGGGTAACTAGTTCTATTGGAATGACGCTGATATTCTTTGCTCTAGTAGATATTTCAAGCTCTTACAGTCGGTTACACTATAAGAAAATGGATGTTTTGCGATGGAAATTACTGAAAGAATGTGAACATTTTCTATCAGTAAGTGAATTTGCTGATGAAAATTACCAACTGCATAAGTCGTCGGAGAAACAACCGTCGGTAATCTTTAGCGACGAAATAGAAATATTCTGTCAATAATTTATTGACGAATAATTTATTTAAAAATTTTAAGTCCATCGGTAAATATTTCCGACGGACAAAGTATTGAAAATAAGTTAGAACATAGCAAATTTACTGACGGATATTATATGTGTGTTGGTAAATTTAGTGACAATCAAGTTATTGAAGTTCCGTCAAAAAATTTATTCCGTCCGTAAAGGCACTTATATTGTTTTTTTCATTTTTCAATTTTGATTGGTAATCTTATGATTGATATTTAATTTCTAAAGTTATTTGGTGATAATATATTGAATTTTTTCTATATTGAATTTATCTAAACAATAAACTGAATGATAATATAAAGTAAAATTTATCTTAATTGATAATAAAAAATTATTATCTACAAGAATAAATATGTAATTCATACAAAATGACTTCAAAGTAGCAAAACTAAACTATGCAGTTGGTGAAGGCAGATGGTCTGACTGGTGCGATAAGGTGCTGCCCCTTCCCTTCAACTCATCCATCTCATTATGGAGCTGGGCTATACACTTCATTGACTGTTGCAACTGAGTTATCAGCGTTTTTACTGTGATCTCAAGCTGAATGATTCTCTCATTAAATGTCAACCACCTACTAGATGTAGCTGTATTGGATGTGGAGGATTGCGAATAGCACGTGTTCACAAATGAATCTACGCCGCAGATCCTTCCATGACGGTCCCTACCATCGACTGCATCAAGTTATGTCTAACTCTCATCTACAATTTCGTAGTTCCGAGACTATCATTGAATGCTTTATTGTATTTGGTCCTATCAAGAGGCAATGTTTATGTTAATAAGTGATAATTGTTAAGAATTAATATTAAAGCATAAATTTCACATACATTAAGTTCTTTACATTGAGTGTTGACGGTTACACCATCATGCTTCTTAGTGTGGGTGTGCAAAAAGAGCTGACGGAGTGTAGGTTTCCTGCCTATAGACTTTTCATGCATTAGAATAAAATGTTATAAGTGAACTACAATTTTAAAAAAATTTCGATAGAGTTTCCTCTATTTTTATGATCGTTACCCCCTGTTGAACAAAGAAAGTAACTCAAAAACACAGTGATATATGGCATCAGACATTTATAAAATTATCATTATCCATAATACGCATATATTTTTATTCCAAAATTCACACATTAAATTAAATTGAAATATATCAAATTAAAAAATCAGAATATAAATGTAAAGTGTAGATACTTAAAAGTTTCTCTATATGCTCGTGGAGGGTAATAGATACTTCAGTATGTACAGGAAGATGCTCTCCCCCTAATCCTCCACATCTGTTGGTAGAATTGCTCTTTGAAATGGACATTGGCTCGAGTGATGTCCAATACTACTACCAACAACTCTATAGTTCTTTAGATATATATGGAGGTCATACATCAGTCTTGTGTAATGCACTAAGAAAGTCTCCATAACATGTACGAGCTCGCCTCTCCCATACTTTATAAATTACCGCATCAAATTTGGAATCCTAAAAAAATTCTTTCTGAAAAAATACTACAAATACTTATAACTAACAATATTTATCTAATTAATGTATAAAATAAATTAGATAAAAATACAAAAGAATATTTTTTTGTACCTCAAACTCATGATAATAAAAAATCATTTGCCTCCTGAGAGATATTCTTCTATATATAATCCTCAAGATCAATCTTCTCCTTGAACTTGGATGTCATGTTTGTTAAGCACGTTCCAGAAGGAACCAACCTAATATATAAGCAATTTTAGATCATTTTCAAATTTAAACCTATAATTTTAGTATAAACCTATGGTTTTATCATGCATGTATTTTTACTCACAGATTGTAGACTATTGTGGCGTACGTTCTTCCATCTACTCCTTTAACTCTAGGCTGGAGGTCGCCTTCTTCATCTGCAATGTTTAACCCTAATATCTCTATCGGTATAGGGGTGGTAGATGATGTAGGATAGCTGGATAGTGTAGTAGGACTGTTGGATGCTGTAGCAGCAGGTGTAGAAGATGATGCCTCATTTGGATGTGTAGTAGCTGGAAGTACAATACCTGATTCTGTAGTAGCTACAGCATGTGCTGGTTTACCTAGAAAGTAACTAGCTCCAAATCATGTAACCTTAACCTTGACTTCATCATATCCTGTTTTCTCTTTAGTTGCATATTTTTAACCTAAAATTCACATTTTATTGAATATTCTGGTAATATAACAATATAAATTGAATATATAACAATATATTGTTGATGCAATAATAGATTTATTCATATAATATTCTGTTACAAACAAAAATTAATTGTTATCATGATCACTTAATTGTAAATCAAAAATATCATTATCATCTTCTTTTTCTGAAGAATTAGAATCAAACTTAGGCTCTTCTTCAAATATCTCACCCTCCTCATCCTCTCTAGTAAAAATTTCAACATATTCATTATTTGGATCGTTCAATGGTTCATTCTCTTCATATGTAAAACAAGCATTTATTTCATAAACATCTTCCTGAAACGCTTCACTTTCAGTTATATTATTTTCTCCTTTTCTATGTAATTCAAATACACCTCTAAGTTTTACTTTACAAACAGCCAACCAATCTAACTTATCTCAACGTAAGCTAGGAAAGAAACACCATATACCTAGATTGCTTGCATCACTAAGAAGAAAGGTTTAAATTGGCTAAATCTTCTTCGCTGGTTGATTTTAACTAGATTGTATCAGTTGTGCACTTTTGTATCAACATTAGGAGTTGGATCAAACCAGTTACACTTAAACATCACACTTCACTTTATTGGCGATGTAGGGTACTCAATTTCAAGTATCTCAATAATTTTATCATAGTAATCCATCAATTCCCCCTGTATGCAAACCCTACTATTTACTGTTGTCATGCTACGACCATGATATTCTGTATAAAATTTGTATCCATTAATGAAATACATCGAGTATGATTTAACAGTTCGCAATGGTCTTTTCACAAGATCACATATGAACTTGTTCTCTATTAGATTTTCTGAGGTCTAAAAAAATCATATTAAATAGTATAATTTCATTTGAACAATTTGATCTGCTAATTCAACCATTTCAATAATTGTAAGTGAAAACTTACATATTTTTCGAAACTTCGAGGAAAGTGTCTTTCAACTTCTTTATTGATATTATCCTGTTCTTTTTCAAGCATTAGCTCGCGTAACTATTCCTCGTATACTCTAAAGGCATTATTATGTATTTTAGTTGTGAACAACACTAAATTCGAAAAGCCAAAAAATCAGTTTGAAAATCAACTTCAACTTATTGCACGAAAGGTTGAACCTTTTGACAGTTCAATAAAATGTAACCATGGTAGTGCTCTCACCCATTACCGACCATACCACCACCACCACCTTAACTCCGACCATCCGGGACCTTCATTATAATAATATTATTTGTTCCATAGTTAGGTCAATTTATCATTGGATCACACCCAAACCTCTGTTTTCTTCGTTAATCAGACAAACCTTTGCCTATATTTTGTTCAATCTTTCAGATCTTTAACGTTAAAAAGCCATTATAAGTTGTACTTCTACCACAAATAAATAGAGATACAGTTTTTATGATACACGTTAAACAATAAACAAGAAAAGGAATAATAAATTTATGCATCGCGCGTTTTGGTGCGTATATCCGTAGTCGTGTACGTGTGTGAAACTTCGAAATTACAGTTCATAGATCCGTATTCCATAACTTGATTTCATTACCAAACATAATAAACTGATCTGTACGCGAACTTGCAAATCTTCTCTATATATACACACCCTTCTCTCTCACCCCATTCTCACACTTCAAGCAGTTCGTTACTACTCTGATTGGTCTCTCTCGCGCTAGTTTGTCATAAGATTTCTCCAACAAAGAAATGGCAAACACAAGGGTTGCGTTGTTTGTGCTAGTGTCAGCCCTAATCGCTTCCACCACCGTGCCACAGTCTCCATTGCACGCGCCTGCACCATCGCCAATACACTTCCATGCACCGTCACCGTTGTTTCCACCAGCAGCGGTCCCCACCGGTTCTCCACTGACATCACCGTCTTTCTCTCCGATTCCTTCTCCTCCCTCGCCGCCTTCTGACCATCCCACTATATCTCCACCCTCTACTACTCCCTCTTCGATTAGTGAGCCGCCGAGTTGAGCTCCTGCTCCAGAGGGCAACACTGCCGTGTTCGCTAGGTTCAGCGTCATTTCCTCTTTGGTTGTGGGCTTATCCTCTGCCGTTCTAGTGATGTAGAAAGATTAGAATGTGCAAACATTAACGGTTGTTCCTTTGTATACTTTCATGTATTGAATAATTTCTTGCTCTTTTTTACAGATTTATGCCCATTGATGTTATGATATCTCCTGGATGTTCTATATACACCCATGAACATGATTATCAATTAATTCAGACCTTTCTTTGTCTGGAATCGATAGCTTTCTGGCAATATCAATTATTAGAACGAACAGCTTTATATCGTGTATATTTGGTCTAATCAATATGTGAAGTTAATATTGATTATGACAAGTAGTTTGATCAGATGTTTTAAGTTCCTTTTGTTTGATAAAGTACTTTCGTGTTTCAATATTTTAAAAGTACAAAACTTCAAGTGAATGCGGGCTAAATTCTCGTTTTGTTACGATTTTATGTTTCAAACCGTAATGCATGTTAGAAATAAGTAGAGATGTTGGGTATAGACACCCCGCCAATGTTGATGACAGGTGGGAAGACGTGTACCCACCCCGCCATTGTGAATGGCGAGGTGGTGCCAAGTGTTGGGCTAAGGTCCCTCCAATGTGGAGAGCCCATATAGTCTGATGGACCATATTTAACCCATTAGGGTTGTTTTCTGCCATAAGAGAAGTGTGCCACATTTTTACAAAAGAAGAG
>JANIIA010480525.1:0-16414 GCA_027478495.1 Erythroxylum alaternifolium | reverse complement strand
CCTTATTCATGAAATTCCTACTAACTCCTTCTTTTAATTCATACCACCTTACAAAATTTATAATATATCATATTAAACTCCAAAATTTTCTAATTCATAAATTCTAATTTATTTCATGCATAATAATTTAATAAAATAATTAAAATAAAATAAAAAAAATAAAAATCTAAAAGCGGGATCCAACAGAAATTGTCAACAGTTAGTGTTTAATGCAAAAACAAACTACTTATTTTACGCTAAAAACTGCAAGTATACGGGTAGTTACTTGTAATGAAAAGCAGATATTGTCCCACAAAGATTATGTTTAGGCACCACTTAATTTAGGTTATGCTTTGTTTAAGACTCAAATCCAAATAATAAAAACTGAAAAATAAACTAAATCAAACAAACTAGTAATGAACAATATGTAAAAAAAGTGCAGAAACTTTGATTTCAAGATTAAAGATGAAAGATCACGTTTTTCCTATCTTGTCTCCCTCCTACCTTGTTGATTGAATTATGCTTCACCTAAGATGTTCTATTGTTTCAATCACCCTTTCTTAAGGTATAATCAAATTTCCCTATCCAAATTAAATGGAATTGACAATGCAATCTCTTAATATACAAAATCAATTCACCAATTTAACTAGTTATAAAGCTATCCTATGGGTAATCAACTAATTATTCAAGATCTCTGTCTAACTAATCAATTAACTTAATAAATGCAGGTCTATAAGGTGCCAACTCTCATTGTACAACCTTACACAATTTACCCAACTCAATTTCTCAATATATTGTAAGGTTTAAGCATAACATTTATCAAAAGCATTCATTCATTCAAAACAACAAAGTAGGAGTTCAACAAGCAGTTTAAAAGTAATCTCTACAATAAATTCAGCCACTCATAATAGAAACAAGTTCAACCATATCCATATTTTCTAGAATACAAAACAAACTAAAATAAAAACAAAACTAAAACAAATAAAATGGTAGCTTTCTTCCCTTTTTGTATATGAAAGTTGTTGATTATCAATCCCGATTCCCACCTTTTGCACCTTAAAGCTTGTGACTTTTCGTGAACAATCTATGAAAAATATGAATGGTGGCTACCAAAATCTATGTTTCTGTAAGGAAGGCCTAAGGTTTTTTTTTAATTTAGGGTAACCTAGTGTCTTTTTGGGGTCCGAAAAGATCGAAAAGTCCCTCAAAAACTTGAGTCTAGAAGTGTCCCTGCGTTTGTTCTGACGTTGTCTATAGAGTTAGCTCCCTATCACGATCGTGGCATACAGGCCATGATCGTGGGCCCATTTTGGTGCTTCTGTCATGATCGTGGCCTGCTTGCCACAATTGTAGGCCTGTATGATGGCCTTCCATTCGAAACTCCTCCGTTCTTTGTTATTGACCCTGAAATAGTAATAAACTCATCAAGGAACCTCAAATAACCAACATTGAAACTCAAAAGCATGCTCTAACCTATAAAACACGTAAAAGACAAATATTTAATAAATTAACACAAATTTAACCTAAACACATACTAAATAATCAAATTAACAACTAAACACACACAAAACTTCCTACTAAAACACGATGCAATCTACAACTATCAACATCCCCACACTTAAACTTTTGTTTTTCCTCAAGAAAAAATCAAATACAAACAATAAAATTCTATCACTCTATTTTCACAAAGATTAAAGCATGCAATCCCTCAAACTTTGGCCAACTTAAGTGTCAAGCTACTAAACACATCATGACTAATTTTCATTAGTGCACATAAGTAAACTCAAGTTATGAAACCATCACTGAAAGATAAGTATAAACTCAAAATGGACCTTCCTTATAGATTTCACTCATTTCTCTCAAATTTTTTATGGTTAGTGTTTAGTTCAAAATTCCTATAGGAAACCACATTATCATGGGCTTACTAATACACAAATTCTCCTTCATAATGATTACATGCTAAGATAGATCAAAAGGACTTTTGTTTCGGGTTGTAATGTGGCTAGGTTTAAGGTAGTCAAAAAGGTTTTTGGGGTTTATCACAAGCATTTATAAAGTACTAAGTGTACAAAGGGATGACAAAGATAAACTTCTGAGATATGCAAATGGATATGACTACTACTTTGCACTTATTGATGCTACTACATGTTATTCCTTTTTCTTTTCTTTTCTTTCTTTTTCTTTTTCTCTTTCTCTTTTTTATTTTTATTTGATTTTGTTCTTGTCTTTTTTTCTCTCTTTTTTAATCATAATAAAGAAATAATGAATAGAAAATAGTAACTATATGTAATGTGCTCTAAGAGTAGAAGTACTAAGATCTGCTCAAAGCATCTCAGAAAGGAAAAAAATTGCAGCAAAAAAAAATCCCAAACTAAAGTATCACTTAGCACTCTATTAAATTGTGATTGGGCAAGCTAATGAGGTTGGTGGGTTTTAAAATCGGGTGACTTCAAGAAACAAAAGATTAAAGGCTCAACAAGGCTAGCAAGGGATAATAAAAGGATAGGTCATTTAAGCCAAGGGTTAAAGCAAAAAGGGCCTTAATCATTTCTATCTAGCATGCATCTAGTAGATTTAAACCGATTCAAGGCAAGTTCTGCAGGAAACTACCTAAGGAAGCTTCATACAAACAAGGAAATAAAATGACTATAGAATGGAGTCATAAAGGCTCAATTCCTCACATAGACTCAAATGAAAATCTATTATGCTTCTATACACTACCTCATTGCTTAAGTGTTAAGTTCTGAGTAAGCTTATGTAGCTAACTACTTTCATCACTCCACATGGTTCACTCTCTACTCAAGTAGCCTAATTTGAGTGCATGCATGCATTTAATCTCATTCGAACTAGCATGATAGAATCTTATGGCAATACATTCATCATAAATATTCAAATATAAGGGAAATGACAAACCTAATACTAACAACCTAACATGCATCCTAAATGACATGAAAAAAATGCAAACATAAATGCAAAGAATACCTCCCTACACTTGAACAACACATTGTCCTCAATGTGAGAAGGAGACATATAAACACACAAAAGGGAGAAATCAAACACAGTATATGAAAGAAAAAACAAAAAGAGGAACTAAATGGGTTAGAACACAAACTCATGGGGATTCAGGCGGGGATGGTGTCAAAGGAGGTAGTCGTATGCTTTTGAGCTTTGAAGTATTGATGAATCCACGTATATCTCGGATTTGATGTCGTTATGTACGGGTCATCTCCTTCATCATCCTAGAGTTTTCTGCAAGTGTGGCTGTAAGTGTTTGGGTGTTGGCGAAGATTGCAAAGAGCAACTTCTTCTAATCAGGTTCTTCTATTTCTTCTTCCTTTTCAGACTCCTTGCTAGTTGAGTCCTCTTTTGGTTGCTGAGGTGGCGCTGTGTTAAAACTCGCCTGATTGGTCCTAATCTTCCCATAAGATTTTTAGCTTATGTCCTATAGTTCCATGTTATGGGACTTTAGGATTTGTTCCCAATAATTGGTTACACTTCGCTGACTACTTAATACGTGGTATAATGGACTGCAAGTAGGTGGAAGTTGGAAGAGAGTGGAAGTTTGAAGGTTGGTTAGAGAGAAGGGGGAGCGTTTGGATGTTCTAAACTTAGAGAAATAAAGTTAAAATGAAAATGAATGAAAAAATGAGGTTAGAAATGAATATATAAGTGAAGGAAGGGTAAAATGGTAAAAAAATAAGCTGAAAGTCACGTGGGACAGATTTACCCTACCGCAGGCCATGATCTTGGCTTGCAGGGACACGATCATGGCCCTCGCCGATGATCGCCACGATCATGGCTGATGGCCTTTCCTACATGTCGCTGATTTTTCATCTTTTCTCCATATTTTACCTCTAAGATCCTTCCTTAACATATTATTCTCACCATGTACCTCATGACTTACCTTCATGGCATCCCTAATCTACATAATCTTCCATCCTTTCTAAATATTTATTGAATTCAAACTACTCTAACAATGAAATTCAAAACTACCTAACACCAAACATGCACAACAAACCTTCAAGTAACCTCAAAACATATCATTGAGCACCTAAACAATAAGAGATCGAGGGCAAAACAAGTTAAAAAATCAAAACCAAACTAAATACTATCAAATCAAAGCAAAACCACACTAACACAAAGACAAGAAAATGAAAATCAAACATGCTAAGTTAAGATCATTAGCTTGACCATTCCATATGTAATCATGAAAGAGTGAGTGAAAGGAAAGAAAGTACTTCCCTTTCTTGTGAGAATGGCCCTCCAAAGTATAGCTTGCACCTATGCCCATTAATTTTAAAAGTTTCACTCTTTTCATTTTCCAACTCCAAAGCTCCATGAAGAAACACTTGAATAAATTTGAATGGGCCACTCCATCTTGACTTGAGCTTTTTGGGAAATAATCGAAGTCATGAATTGAACAAAAGCACTGAGTCCCCACTCTTGAATTCCTTTTCCTTAATGTGGTAATCATGCCACTTCTTAACCCTTTCCTTGTATAACTTGACATTTTCATATACATCATACCTCAACTCCTCCAATTCATCAAGTTGTAACAATCTCTTCTCTCTTACTAGCATCCAATCCATGTTTAACTTTTTAATTGCCCAATAGGCTCTATACTCTAACTCCAATGGTAAATGGCAAGCCTTGTCATACACAAGTCGATGTGGTGTTGGACCTATGGGAGTTTTAAAAGTTGTCCTATAAACCCACAATGTATCATCCAGTTTTAAAGCCCAATCTTTCCTTGAAGTGTTCACTACCTTCTCTAAAATCTTCTTGAACTATCTATTCACCACCTCCACTTGGCTACTCATTTGTGGGTGGTAAGGGGTTGCCACTCTATGATGAAAATTATATCTTCTCAGAAGAGCCTCAAAGGGTTTGTTACAAAAGTGACTCCCTCCATCACTTATGATAGCTCTAGGCACCCCAAATCTAGTAAAGATCTTCTTCATGAACCGTTGCACCACCTTGAATGGTCCCATGAAATCCAAGCCCCACACATCAAATATCTCCACCTCCATGATGTTTAAAAATGGCATCTCATCTCGCTTTGAAATATTGCCCACT
This sequence comes from Erythroxylum alaternifolium, assembly GCA_027478495.1. Taxonomy (NCBI): domain Eukaryota; kingdom Viridiplantae; phylum Streptophyta; class Magnoliopsida; order Malpighiales; family Erythroxylaceae; genus Erythroxylum; species Erythroxylum alaternifolium. The sequence continues at coordinate 11,359 of JANIIA010480525.1, read as the reverse complement.
CTTTGGCACCTATCACAACACAATACAAAATCTTGGGTATCCTTGAACAAGTTTGGCTAGTAAAATCCACACTCCAAAATGCAAACAACCATCTTGTTTGGTCCATAATGTCTAGCATAAACCGAACTATGACACTGAGTCAAAACTTCAGGCATTTTATCTTCAGGGACACACCTACGAATCAAAATGTCAGCATATATTTTATATAACACTGGTTCATCTTAAATATAGCAAGAACACTTAAAAAAGAAATGCTTCCTTTGTTGATGCATGAGATTAGGGGGAAGAATACCACCTGAGAGATAATTGGCAATATCTGCAAACGAAGGAAGAAAAGGATTTTCTACCATCATTAAGGCCTTGTCATGAAAACACTCTTTAATTTCCTCTTCCTCTTCATTTTGTACTTGTTTAAGTCTCGATAGGTGGTCCGCTATAACATTTTTTGCTCCTTTCTTGTTAATCTCAATGTTAAATTCTTGGAGCAGAAGCACCCATCAGATGAGCCTAGTTTTGGCATCCTTCTTTGCAAAGAGATAACTCAATGCTACGTGACCTGTAAAAACAATAACTTGCGAGCCCAAAAGGTAAGAACGAAATTTTTCATATGTAAATATTACTGCAAGCAACTCCTTCTCAGTAGTGATGTAGTTTAATTTTGCTCCTGTCAAGGTCTTGCTGACATAGTAAATTGCATATAGCCTCTTCTCCTTCCGCTGTCTGAGTACACAACCAATGACATGGTCACTTACATCACACATTATCTCGAAGGGAAGTAACCAATCCACCAACATCAAAATAAGTATTGTTATAAGTGCCCTCTTTAACACGTTAAAAGCATCTAAACAATCATCATCAAATACAAAAGACATATTTTTAGCTAACAAGTGAGCCAAGGGTCTAGCAATAAGAGAAAAGTCACTAAGGAATGCTTGGATGCCTTTGATGTTGCTAGGAGGTGGGAGCTTTTCAATCACTTCAGTCTAACTCGATCTACCTTAATCCTCCTGTATAAGATCTTATAGCCCAAAACAATTCCCTCTTGGATCATGAAATGACACTTCTCTCAATTCAAGACTAAATGAGACTCTTCACATCTTTGTAACACTCTATCCAAATTAAATAAGCAATGATCAAAAGAGTCTCTAAAACTAGAGAAGTCATCCATAAATACCTCCATAAAGTCCTCATTCATATCTGCAAAGATGGCCATCATCCACCTTTGAAATGTGGCTGGTGTATTGCATAGACCAAAAGGCATCCTCCTGTAAGTAAAAGTCTCGTAAGGATAAGTGAAAGTAGTCATCTCTTGCTCCTGTGGGTATATGAACACCTGATTGTATCATGAATATCCATCAAGAAAACAATAAAAAGCATGGTCAACCACCCTCTCAATCATTTAGTCCACAAAAGGTGATAGGAAATGGTCTTTCTTGGTAGCCAAATTGAGCTTCCTAGAATCAATGCACACTCTCTAACCTATGATAGTCCTAGTGGAAATCTTTTCACCTTCTTCATTCTCCATCACTGTCATGCCTCCCTTGTTAGGCACATATTGCACTGGACTCACCGACTTGCTATCTGAAATTAGGTATATAATACCTACATCTAAAAGTTTCACCATTTTCTTCTTCATAACCTCTTACATGTTTAGATTTAACCTTCTTTGCCTCTCTCTCACTGTTCTGCATCCTTTTTTAAGGTTAATCCTATGCATCACCACAATGGGGCAAATCCCCCCTAATATTAGAAATTTGCTACCCCATGACTCTCATCCTCTTCTTGATGGTCTCTACCATTTTCTCTTCTTGTTCAAAATCCAATTGGTTGGAAATGATGATGGGTAAGGTGTTGTCCTTACCTAGAAATGTGTATCTTAGGCGGGAAGGTAGGGGTTTTAGTTCTACAATATAGGGTGGTGTGGGTTGTTGGCAAGGTTACATGCACTAAGTTTTAATATTTATAACCTTGGTAAATTCTGCAAGCGCACTGGTCGTTTATGTAGTACCTAAGGTATCGATCCCATGAGTAGGGCTAAACTAGTCCTAAAATCTAAGGTCGTACTAAACTACAATAGTTCAAAGAAATAAAATAGTGCAAAAAATAAATCAATCAAACAATTAATTTCAGGAATTGAATTGAAGAAATCTAAATATGAAGACAAACCATACAACCAATCCCAAAACTAACCTAGAAAATATCAAGTGAGAGAAAGGGGGATTCAATTTGAAATTAACAAAAACCTAATCAATTATGCAATTCTCGACTTAATGGGTCTAGATAGTCCTAGGGTGAATTACTTTTCTCGAGTTATAACTCGTAACCCTAATTGATGATCCCTAATTTAAATTATGGAATTGCGATCTCTCAATTCGCGATTGACCCAAAACCTAAATTAATTCTAAATTATCTATTAACCTACTAGGAATCTATGCTCAATCTCTTATTCTTGTTAGCCCAAATTGATTATTTTTACTCGGCTCACCTTCTCAGTTTATTGCCAAATTATTATGAACAGAAATTGAATCACAATTGAATCAAAAGAAAGTACAACCAATTAATCTTTATTAATCTTATGAATTGAAAACTCGAAGGTGAGTATAAACAATCATCAACGCTTAGCAACAATAATTTCAATAAATATCCCAATTTCATACATAAATAAAATTGAAATAAACAAAGAAACTACTATCAGAATGGATCATGGAGGCAGTGACAGCAGGAAACCATCTGTTCCGAGAAGTATGTCGCGTCAAGCTTTTTCTCCTTGTCTCTCTTCCTTCGTCACCTTCCTTAATCTCCCAAAACTTTCTAGTGTTTTTCCAAAATAAGACTGGCATGAAAGCTCTCTATTCAGACTCTCCAAGCTCCTCTTTTTTTCTTGTAATGTTCCTTTTATATCTTGGAAGCCTTAGGTTTAATCTGGGGTCGAAACGGTTTGAAAAGTCATGCAAAACTTAAGTTGTTGTATCAGCCTGACACAGGTTAATTCAATTACCCTTTTCAATTGTACACACACATTAATTCTTTGGTCCTTCAAACATTGAAATTGTTCCTAAGTACATTTTTAAAAAAAATTCAAGCTTATTACAAGTCTGGTAGGTTTTTATTAATTACACACTCTTTTAAAAATATTTTTAAACATGGACTTAATCTTTTACTCGGAGGCAAATATTGGTGATGAATGTGGATCCAGTTACTCTACTAAGTCATTTTATTAACAACTTGGTTGAAACATCATTATAGCTTTTTGATGCGAAGGCACACATTTGTTATGCGTGTCGATCCAGTTACTCAGCTATTATCACGTTTTCAACTAGCTACTAGCTCTATTTATAACCCGAAGGTCAGCGAAATAGTAATTTATTAACAAAACATTTTTTATTGCCTACCTTGTTATTTTTACCTATTCGTTTTCATGAAAAATACTAGTTAAGCTACTTAAGTTGAAGGGCCTCAAATTATGAATTAATGTGACAACCTAGAGGGTGCTAAATTTACACTAAGTCCTAATTAAACTATATATTTATCCAAAAACCCTAGTTTGCTAATTTTGCTAGCTAATGATCATTCACAACTTACTAGACTATGTTCAAAATTAAACAAATTTTACTCATCTAAGCCATTGACACATTCAAATAGTTCGCACAATGCAACCTAATAATTATCATAAAATATGTACATTCAAAAGCAAAAACACATAATCCCTCCCCACACTTGAACAACACATTGTCTTGAATGTGAGAAGGAGGCACACATCACATAAGATAAGTTAAGACAAAACAGAAACCAAAGTGACAGTAAACAAATAAAAATAAAAATAAATAGAAAAATAAAATAGAACTGAAGGCTAATTTGGAAAAGAAAAATTGGGTTAGATATAAATCCTAAGGAGATGGAGGTGGTGATGGTGTCGGAGGTGGTAATTGAACGCCTTGAGACTTGAAATACCGATGGATCCGTCAGATATCCCGACTCTAGTATTATTATGTTCTGGCCATCTTCGCAAGTGTCTTGTTAGTCTTTGTGATGGCATCCAAAACCTTTTGCCAACCTTGTTCTTCTTCCTCTTCTTCCTCAGATTCTTCACTGGTGGATTCTTCTTGTGCCTGCCAAGGTGGTGTTGAGCTCGAGCTCGTTTAACTCTCCCTGATCCAAACATGCATCTTTTGGCTGATGTCCCTCAATATCATATTTGTGGAATGGATGATCTCAACCCGGAATAAGTGATGGTGATTAAGGAAGTCAGGGAGGTGAACTGTTAATCCCCTCCTTTCTATACCAAAATGTTTTACAATGGCAAACACTATGTAGCCCATTTCAAGATGGTTATTTCACTTGCATCGCAGCAAGGGCATTCAGGATATGGGTGGATGTACAAACTGGAATACTGTGGTCTATGCACCAAATTATAAAAATTTCTTTGGTAGAATACTTGTTAGTTTCGATCTTTTCAAAGACCAGCTGACACATAAATTTGTGCAGCAGCAAGTGTTCATGGGACCGTATGATGATGTTGTGAGCATTCTTTGCATAGAATCGCTCAAATCCAGTAAGCTTATACCAATATTGAGAAGGACGGAAGTTATCATGTTGATCGATAATGGTGGAGTTAGGAAATCAACACAACTCACACCTGATTTCAACATTAAGTGAAAATGCTCGTCCTCCCAATCTAAACCATAGTTCTTTTATTTTATTAGGGTCAAAGGTCAGGGTGGTGAAAAATTCTAGTGTAAGCTCCTCATAAACAAGGAATTGAAATCGAATAAATTGAGCCCATTAGGTCCTCTTGGCTAGGTTTTCTACCCACTTATACAATTCTAGCCTATCTAGTGTTTCAAAGTCAAAATACTTTGGAGCTAAAATTTGTCTAAAGTGAAGGGAACGAAAACATTTAAAGGTTGAAAAAGTCTAGAGAGATGTAAGTGTTTGAATGCTTGAATTCTAGAGATATAAATTAAAAATGAAAGTGAAAGTGAAAGTAAAGTTAGGTAAAATGGTAAAGTTGGTTTTAAAATTTCGTGCCCTTCCCTTTTTTGAATAGTCGCAGGACACTAGGCCTTGATCGTGGCGTGCAGCTTACCACCTAGTGCATGCTCAATCACAGGCCACGATCGGCATACTACCACTCCTAATTTGTTCCTTTTTTGTTCTTTCTCCACTCTTTTCACTTCCACTACTCGATTCTTTTCTGACTCTTTTTCATCTCTCTTTTCATGTTTGCATTATCATCCACATAATTCCAAATTCCTACTCCTTTTCTACAACTTCAAACGTTCAAATCAAAATAATAAAGAACTAATTTTCCATGGGTTTCCTCCCATGCAATGCTTCTTTTAACATCAATAGCTAGATGCTCCATTAAGCTCACGGTAGTTGGAATAAATGGTTCGATGGTAGCATCTTCATTAATCTCAACGTTTGCACTTTAGCTACTATACTGTAGTTACCACCGTCCTTATAATTTTCCTTTCCTCGCGTTTTCCTTCACGAGCGCTTCTTCCTGAAAGCATTCACAGGATCTTCTATGTCCTCCCATTCACCTCGAGGTTCAAGTTCTTTGATGTCCATTGGAGGTGAAGGAGGTTCGTACTCTCTTGTAGTTACCTTAAACATCAATTTCTCCTTCCCTATTCATTGAGTTAATTTTCCCTCATTAACATCAATAATTAAGCATGCAATGGCCAAGAACGGGCGTCCAAGAATTATCAGGGTGTCCCCATCTTCACTAATGTCCAAGATATAAAAGTTCGTGGGAAAGATCAATTTACACACCTTCACTGGCACATCTTGTCTAACTCCCAACGATTTATGTAATGTTCTATCGGCTATCTTAACCAAAAACTTGGTAGGCACTAACTCTCTTAATCCCAATTTTAGATTGAAGGTGTAGGGCATCATATTTATAATTGCGCCTAAATCTGCAAATGCCCTATTTATGATAATCCTGTTGATACTACAGGGGATGAAAAAGTCCCTTGGGTCCTCTTTCTTCTTAGCTATATTGGGGTCATCTTCCAGTGTTCGCTCCTTCCCTTTCTTCATGATGGAATCCTGTAATTTCAGCTTTGTCTGTATTTGTTCTGACACTTCCTCAAACTTGTTTGGCTCAATCTCCCATAATTTTTCCGCTTCCTAGTTTGAATATAACTCCCACTATTGTACAATAGGGAATGGAAATACACATCGAGTTGCATTGAGAGATCCGATCAGGGGCTCAGTCAAAAGGTCTTCTTTAACCACTTAACCTTCTTCTTCATCTTCTATCTTTCCCAGTTCCTTATTATGGATCTGACTTACCACCATGACACATTCCTTTGGATTTGACTCAGTGTTGCTTGGAAGAGTTATTTTGAGTCAACATGGCCTTCGCTGATTGGCCCACTTGGACTTCTAAATTATGTATAGATGAGGCACGATTCTTTATTACTTGCTCAAATTTACTCTTAAGCCTCCTATGTGCCTCCTCCATGCCTCCTATCTTATCCAAAATCCTGTCCAACTTTACCTTCATTGGGCTTGTTTTATCTTATTGAAAGCTCGATTACTGTTGAGGCCTGAACTATCCTCCACTGTTGTTTCTTGACTAGTAAAAGTTAGGGTGATTCTTCCATCCGGGGTTGTAAGTGGTGGAGTAGGGATTATTTCCCCCTCCTCGTCCAAACTGCGCCCTATATAGTTTACTTGCTTTTGGTTGTCCTCTCTCATCAAGTAACAGTCCATAGTGTCATGGTCTGTCTGGCCACAAAGCTCACACTTCATTTGTATAACTTTAACTTGAGCTAAGGACGATGCCTTTATGTTGCTTAATTGTTACGTCTAATTGTCGATCTTCGCTTGCTGTCATTTGATCAACTACAATGATTCCTTTTTGATCTCGAAAAGTCGTACACTGCCTACCTCGCTCACTGGTCCATAGGCAGCTGTTGTTGTCCATCTCTTCGATTAAATCCTCTGCCTTATTGACCGTCTTTCACATCAAAGATCATTCTAATGTTACATCCATCATGCCTCCGTAGGTAGATTTACTCCATTGTAGAACATCTGCTGAAGGAACTCCTTCGATAAGTTATAATGTGGGCACTTCCTTTGTAGGTCCTTGTATTTCTCCAATGCTTCATAAATCGGCTCCCCGTCACCTTATTGGAAATTGTTTATTTCCTTTATTATCTTCATGGTTTTTGTCAGCAGGAAGTACTTGTCTAAGAAGGCACGCACAAGTTGCTCCCACGTTGTGATATTAGCAGGGCTCAATAAATGATACCAAGCCTTTGCTTTATCTCTAAGTGTGAAAGGGAATAGCCTAATCCTAACAGCATCCTTTTACATCTAGTGATACCGAAAAGTATCACAGATCTCGAAAAAATTCACGATATGCACGTTCAGATCCTCATTCACCAATCTGTAAAATTGGACATTCTATTGAGGCATGTTCAGGAGGGATGGCTTAATTTCAAATGAGGCCGCTTGAACAGGTGGCTTAGCCACTCTTTGATGGGTTAATCCCTTGCCTCATGAAGTCCATGAGACTCTGTTGTTGCCGTCTAGGGTTCATTTCCTGATCCATGTTCCTCTGAAATTCCTCGATCATTGTCGACTTTTCTATCTCTTCATCTTCCTCTCGCCAAGCTTTCCTAAGGGCTTGTTCTAATTGTGTGATGTCTAGATCTATTGTCTCCGTTGTATGACTCGAACCTCTCATGACTCTTGTGTTCATAGAAGAGCATGAATCCTAAAAATGAACGAAAGAAACTAAAACAAAAATTAAAACTACTATAACGTCTTAAACTATAGAACTAAATTGCCTTCCCTGACAATGGCGCCAAAAACTTATTCGCAAGGTTACATGCTCTAAGTTTTAATATTTATAACCTTGGTAAATTCTATAAGCACACGGGTCGTTCGCGTAGTACCTAAGGTATTGATCCCACGATGAGGGCTAAACTAGTCCTAAAATCTAAGGTGGTACTAAACTACAATAATTCAAAGAAATAAAATAGTGCAGAAAATAAATCAATCAAACAATTAATTTCAGGAATTGAGTTGAAGAAATCTAAATACTAAGACAAACCACACAACCAATCCCAAAACTAACCTAGAAACTATCAAGCGAGAGAAGGGGGATTCAATTCCAAATTAACGAAAACCTAATTAATTATGTAATTCTCGACTTAATGGGTTTAGACGGTCCTAGGGTGAATTACTCTCTCTCAAGTTATAATTCTTAACCCTAATTGATGATCCCTAATTTAAATTATGGAATCACGATCTCTCAATTTGCGATTGACCTAAAACCTAAATTAGTCCTAAATTGTCTATTAACCTACTGAGAATCTATGCTCGATCTCTTATTACACGACTTTTTTGGTTTGATCCAATTCTTTACCTATCAATTCACCTAACTCTCGCTAGCCCAAATTGATTATTTTCACTCGGCTTTCCCTCTCAGTGTATTGCCAAAGTATTATTAGTAAAAATTGAATCATAATTAAATCAAAAGAAAGCATAACCAATTAATCTTTATTAATCTCAAGAATTGAAAACCCGAATGTGAGTATAGACAATAATCAACACTCAATAACAACAATTTCAATAAATATTCCAATTTCATACATAAATAAAGAAACTACTGTCAGAACTGAACGGGGAGGTAGCGACAGCAAGAAACCATATGTTCCGAGAAGTATATTGTGTCAAGTTTCGTCTCCTTATCTCGCTTCCTTCGTCTCCTTCCTTAATCTCCCAAAACCCTTTAGGGTTTTCCTAGAATATGGCTGGTGTGAAAGCTCTTTATTCAGACTCTCCAAGCTCCTCTTTCTGTCTTGTAATGTTCTTTTTATATCTTAGAAGCCCTAGGTTTAATCTAGGGTCGAAACGGTCCAAAAAATCACTCAAAACTGGAGTTTCTGTATCAGTCCGACGCAGGCCACGATTGTAGCCTTGTCTACCATAATCGTGGCCAGCGCCTTAACCTTTCTGTCATGATCGTAGCCCTATATGCACGATCATGGCCTAGATGTAAGCTCTTTGTCACGATTGTGCCCCTATGTGCACGATCATGGTCTGGCTACTCTTTCTCGTCCTTGTCTGTCATGATCATGACCTATTGTGCCACAATTTAGACTATGCCTTTGGCCCAAAAACTCCTTGAATCTTCTCCATTCTTCACTGTTTACCCTGAAACATTAACAAACCCATCAAGGTACCTCAAAAAGATAACAATTAAGCTCAAAGACTCATATTAACCCTTAAAAGCACTTAAACATATAGACTAACACAATTAACACACTAAACACATGCTCAATACTCAATTTCACACTAAATACATCACAAATTAAACCTTAAACCACAATGCAATTGACAACTATCATGGGTGCATCTGTTCTTTCTAATTTCTCTTGCTCACCTCCCTCACTCAATTCCTGTTCGCTCACACTCTCATCCCTATACACTTCAACAACTTCCTTAACACAATCATCCACATCATCAATCTTTATACATGAACTTCCATCCGCTGATTTCTTCAAAGATTTAGTCATATTAAATTCAACCTGCTCATCACCAATTCTTAAAACTAGTTTTCCTTCATGCACATCAACTAATGGCCTACTAATATTTATAAAGGGCTACCCAAAATCAATAGGAAATATAAATTTATCCACTTTTACCAAAACATCTTCTACTACCCCAAATGGCCTCTTAATGGATTGATCCACAAGTTAGATAAGCATGGATGTTAGCTTTACATCTCCTAGCCCTAATTTCTTGAAAATAGACAAAGGGATCAAGTTAATACTTGCATCTAAATCACATAAGCATTTAGAAAATTCAAAATCACCAACAATATATAGAATAGTACAACTCCTGGATCTTGTAGTTTTGAAATCATTGTGCTTGTGATAATCGAACTATAGTTCTCCGTCAAGGTCACCGTTTGATTGTCATCCTAAATATGTTTGTGCATCAATATGTCCTTGAAAAACTTCTTTTACTTGGGCATACACTCTAATGACTCCACTAAGGATAAATTAATCTGAAGCTCCCTCTGCGGATATGGAAGTTTAGGCTTGTAGGGTGGCTGTGGCACATATGGCTTCTCTTCTTGTTTCTCTTCTACCATCTTTTCTTCTAGATCTTTTCCTTTCACTTATCCCTTTTTATTGGCTATCCTTTTGCACCCATGGCTCCTCCAATTGCTTACCATTCCTAAGTGTGATCACCTTGAGTTGTTCCTTTGGATTGGCCTCGGTGTTGCTTGGTAAGCTTCTTGCATTCCTAGAAGATAAAGCATTGTGAAGTTGACCTATGTTATGGATGGATGAAGCGTAGTTCTTTGCAATCTAGTCAAACTTTGCTTCTATTCTCTTTTGACTCTCTTTTTGTCTTTTTTTGACCTTCCTTTTTGCTTGAGAATTAACTTGTCCATTTTTCTCTCTAAACCAAATTAGTCTTGCTGAAATCCAGGAGGTCCTTGTGCTCTCACTTGGCCACCCACATTGTTAGTATTCCAAGAAAAATTTAGGTATTTTTTCCACTTAGGATTGTAAGTGTTAGAGTATAGATTGTTACCTCTTTGCAGCTGGCCCAAGTAATTTACTTGTTCTATACCACTGGCTCCTAGCAAAAAGCATTTAGTTGTACCATGGTTGTCTTGCCCATGTGACTCATATTTTAATTGTATGGCCTTGATTGTGGATGAAGAAACCCCTTGCATGTTGCTCAACTGCTTGGTGAGGGCGGTAGACTGTGCTTGCAAAACTGTCAGTAAGTGAACTAGAATTATCCCTTTTTGCTCATTGGACCCTTGTCTACTCCTTTCATTTGACCACGTGTAGCTGTTGCTCGCCAACTCTTCTAAAAGGTCATGAGCTGCATCAATAGTTTTCCTCATCAAAGACCCTCTTATAACTGTATCAATGGTTCCTTTTGTGCTCTGAATCACACCATTGTAGAATGTTTGCAAAAGGAATTCTCTCAGAAGGTTATGGTGGGGGCAGCTCCTTTGTAATTCCTTAAATCTCTCCCAGGCTTCATACAATGACTCCCTATCACTTTGTTAAAAATTTGTGATCTCCTTGATGATTCTTTTTGTCTTAGTTTAGGGGAAGTACTTAACTAGGAAAGTTTGGCCTAGCTGGTCCTAAGTAGTGATTTGCCCTGCACTGAGTGAGTTATATCATGCCTTTGGCCGATCCCTCAAGGTAAAAAAAACAATCTTAACCTCATAACATCATCATACATCATCATACATCCCATTAAACCTGAAGGTGTCACAGATATCTAAGAAATTTGTAAGATGGGCGTTGTGATCTTCTTTGGACAACCAATAAAACTACACGCTACTCTGAAGTATTTG
>JANIIA010480518.1:0-16414 GCA_027478495.1 Erythroxylum alaternifolium | reverse complement strand
GGTGCGTCAGTTGTAAGAGTTGATGGTTGCGCAACAACAGACGATAGCAGCGCAACAACAGTCGTTGGATCTATACGCTCAGCTCTGTCGGGAGCTCGATGAATTGAAGGGCAAGGGCAGCAGGTCATCGCACCTACCAGACGACCCACCAGCTCCTGATCAGTAGTATAGTATTGGTCATTTACTTTGTATTACATAAATTATTATTTACAATGTAACGTTTTTATTATTAATTAATATATTTTAATTTTTAATCATTAATCAAAATTTTTATTTAATTATTTATATATAATTCAATATTTATTATAAATATCAAATTAATAAAATTTTCCGACGGTTATAATTTAAATATAATGGAAATATATATTTTAAAAAAATTTAATAAAAAATTTTGCCGATGGACATATTCATAATTTCCGTCGGTAAATGTCTATACACTATACCGACGGACAATATGATCCGTCGGTAATGAGTAAGCTTATTTATCGACGGACAAAATGTTACCGTCGGTAACTTTACTGACAGTATTAAAAATATTCCGATGCTAAATTTACATACGGTTTAGAAACTTACCATCGGTAAAATTAGCGTGGGAAAATTAACTTTCCGTCGGTAAGTTTACCGACGGAAAATATCTGACGGTTGGTAACTTTTCATTTGAAATTATCGATGGTGATTTTATTTCATCGGTAAACTTACCGACAGAAGCTACGGCCGAATCTCCGACATTTTTGTTTGTCGGTATATTCCGTCGGTAATGTTAAATACCGACAAAATATTTGTCATTTCTGTCGATATTTTCCGTCGCTAACTCACTATTTTCTTGTAGTGGCTACAACATTTTGTGTTTGCCAATTTAGCACCTCTTCTAATGGAGAAACAGGTACGTGATTACCATGTGGACTAATACCTGTAGGTCTTGATAAGGCCTTACAGAAACTTCGATGGTTTTATTGGTTTGAGCTTCCAAGGGTGGAAAATTATCCTTATATAATTTCATCATCATACAAAGTACTAGTTGTAGACTTTCCTTAGGGAGTAAAGGCATTGAGCATCTTGGTTGGACTAAATGCTCTTTTCCAACAACTTTTAGTAGTTTAGAGAGATTCCTTGGTCTAGGCTTAGGATTTCGAAGACCAATCCAAGTTTTTGAGTCATCATCTTAATTAGTAAATGCTCGACACTAGAATTAAAGTGTTTGGTGCATTGTTAGAGTCAAAATTTTCTTCACCCATTAGAGTTTCCAATAATCATCTAGATAAAAGTCGTCGTGATCATCTAAAGCTCTAGTGTTTGATAAATTGAAAAGTGCACGAATGACATTGTAATCCAATTTATAAACAATACCAAAGAACCTAAACCAGAAAACATCCATTTTAGGGTTATAGTGGACTGTAGTGAAAAACTCTATAGTCATCATAGGGTAAATAGTCACATCACACCGAATGAACCTATTCCAACCAATGTTCGCAGTTAGTCGTTTAATTTTTTACCTCACACTTATTGTTTCTAACAATTCAAAATCAAAGTATCAAGGAGTGATTAATTTCCTATCTCTAAGGTCTCGAAAACACGTACCTTCTTCCGTCAAATAAATGGGGAATGGGGCACGAAAAGCTGTCACTAAATCAGGCTTACCTTCATCAGAGACTTGAAGGCATAATTCATCAGTCGATTTTTGAACTGCCATATTCTTTGGTGCCATTGGAAGAAGAAAACTAACAAAAATAAGTGTAAGAGAGGTGAGCCCGTTTTTTAAAGAGAGAGAAAAAACTTACCCAAATTCTTGTATTTTTGAAAGATTAATGCATGAGAAGAGTAAAGGATTAAAAGATTAATGAAAATAGATAAAGAAAATACCAAGAATCTAGTAGAAGATGAAAGATTTTAGAGAATGGGAGATTGGTTTCGTAGGTTAAAGAGAAAGTGTGTGAAAATTTGAAGAATGAAAGAAAGAACAAGAAGGGATGGAAATTTAAAACTTCCCTTGGAGGATATTCTCACAATCCCCTCGGAGATACATAGGTGTAAATATGCTACTATACTGCACTTATTTATGCTACTCAAATGTTCTTCTTTTTTCTTTTCTTTTTTTATTTCTCTTTCTTAAGACAAGGAAGAAACTATGAATAAAATAGCAACAAAATACCATGTGATTCAAAAGCAGAAGTATCCTCAGCTCATCTCAGTAAAAATTTTCACAACGATCCCAATTAACATATTACTTAATACTCTACTAAGCTTATGAATGGGTAGGTTAATAGGGTTCTAGGTTTTAAAACTTTTAGGTATTTTCAAGAAATAAAATGGTTAAGGCTCAACGAGGGTAGCAAGGGATAATCAAATGGTAGGTCATTTATGTCAAGGGTTAACACAAAAAGGGCCTTAATAATCTCTATTAAGCATGTATCCAGTAGACTGAAACTAATTCAAAACAAGTTCTGAAGGTAATAACCTAAGGAAGCATCACACAACAAAGAAATAGAATGACTAAAGATGAAGTCATATAGGCTCAACCCTTACATTGACTCAAATGAAAATCCATTATGCATCTCTACACTACCTCATTGCTCAAATGTCAAATTATAAGTAAGCTTATGTAACCAACTACTTTTCATCACTTCACATGGTTCTCTTTCTACTGAAGTATCCTAATCTAAGTTCAAGCGTGTATTCAATCTAATTCCAACTAGCATGACAGAATCTCATAGTAGTACCAATCCAAATGATTTGCAGTTCCATTGCTTAACACAAAATAACATGATATGCCTAAATATGGATTCTATTTAACAGAATGCAAACAGTGACTAAAATAATGCAATTAACAAAACAAGTGTCACCTCCCTACACTTAAAGAACACATTGTTCTCAATGTGACAAGGAACCACAAAATAGGGTAAAATCAGATCAAACCAAACAAAAGAAATCAAACCAAACAAAAGACATAAACAACTAATAATGTAATTAAAATAATGCAAAAAGTAAGGTTAGAAGGGCTTATAGAGATTGTGGTGGCGACGATGTTGGCGAAGGAGTTTCAAATTATTTCTCTGAAAAAATTTAAGGAATTTTTTCTTTAAGTAGCACTGCTCTTTGTGCATTTGCCACATTTGGTTGCCGAGCTCATTGAGCTTTGATGTCATTTACAGCTGATTGGAGGCCATCTAGTTGAGGATTTGTTGACATCTATCGACCTTTGCTGGTGCACTCAGTTCCTCCTCCACTGCCTCTTCTTCTGACTTTGAGACTGCTTGGGATGTGGAGGGTCAGGAAGCGGTTGTATCTTTGCCCCTCCTATTCTTCACTGTAGTATGAGTCTAAGGATTTTGGAGTTCCATAGAATGGAACTCCAAAATCTCAGAATGTAACTCCAAAATCTCGGAGTGACTCAAATAAAATATGTCAAACATATCGTATTGAGTTGTACGCACATTTTCCATATAAAGGTTATAAAACAAAGCCAAAGCAGTTACAATATGAGACATGCCAAAAGAAGAGCTCTTTTTATTCATAACACTCACTATTGATCGAAAAATCCTAAAAGGTGAGTTAATTTTTATTTTTCGATCCATGCATCAAAAGAAGAAGAGTTTTTTAGCCAAGCATTTATTACTTTCACTTTTATTAAACAGAATTAAGCACATAAATTTGTGTAAAAGTAAATGCTCGACACTACGAATTAAAGTATTTGGTGCATTCTTCGAGTCAAAACTTCTTCAACCGTTAGAGTTTTACAATAATCATCCAGATAAAATTTGTCGTGATCATCAAAAACTTTAGAGTTTGATAAATCAAAAAGTACACGAATGACATTATAATCCAATTTATAAACATTGCCAAAGAACCTAAACCAGGAAACATCCATTTTAGGGTTACAGCAGATTGTAGTGAAAAACTCTATAGTCATCATAGGGTAAATAGGTACGTCACACCGAATGAATCTATTCCAACCTATGTTCGCAACTAATTGCTCAATTTTTTGCCTCACTCCTATGGTTTCTAACAGTTTAAAATCAAAGTATCAAGGAGTGATCAATTTGCTATCTCTAAGGTCTCAAAAATGTGTACCTCTGAATAAATGGGAAATGAGCCATGAAAAGCTGCCGCTAAATTGGGCTTACCTTCATCGGAGACTTGAAGGCGTACTTCATCAGTCAGTTTCTAAGCTGCCATCTTCTTTGGTGCCATTGGAAGAAGAAAACCCTGCAAAAATAAGTGCGAGAGGGGTGAGCTCGTTTTGTCTAGAGAGAGAAAAATCTTACCCAAATACCAAGAATCTAGTAGAAGATGGAAAATGAAAGATTTTAGAGAATGGGAGAGTGGGTTTGGTAGGTTAGAGGGAGAGTGTGAAAATTTGAAGAATGAAAGAAAGAAGAAGGGAGGGAAATTTAAAATTTCCTTTGGATGGGATTCCTACAATCTTGGGTTTTCTCTCTAGAAACTTTTTGGAGAGATTTTCCACGGTCATGGGAATCACTCTAATTGCCACGATCGTGGGTTGGTGTATTTCTTCCACTTCTAAACCTTCATCCAAGCCTAGTATGCATTCTTAATGATCCCGCAACCTACACATACCTTAAAATAATATTACCAACGAAAACTTGAAGATAAAACAAGTTAAAATTGAAACAAAATCCAAGTAAACATTAATCAAACTCAAATCAAACATAGTTATAACTGAATAAATCAACTAAATAAGTAGACAAAATCAAACAAAAGAAAATAGAATGGCTTACCTCCCATGCAACGCTTCTTTAATGTCGATAGCTCGACGCTCTATCCTTGGAAACTCATCCAGGATCAATTATGAGTGGCTTACTTCCACCTTTTTTGTTCAACATCAGTTTCGTAGCCTATAAGTAAGCTACAACTTGCAAAATGATTAGAAGGACAATACTAATAAAGTTGAGAAAACCAATTAAGCTCAGTAATGTCCTTTTTTTTTTTAACAAAATGTCAATAAAATAGGAAATAACAAAACTCCCTGAATCTTTCATCGAATCCAACAATTTTTCTTGTAAGAAGGTGAGTTGCTCTCTTTCTTCCTTAATTACTTTCGTCTCCTCTGCTTCTTCCACTTTACGAACAGAGACTTTCATAGCTTCTTAAAACTCGATATTTGTTGTCATCTATTTTTCGTCCTTTTGTTCTTCAGAAGATTTGAACACATCAATTATCCTAAATGAGCTACTTTCCTTCAGATTATTTAATATATCATTCATGTTGAATGTCACTTAATCATCATTAATCCAAAGGATAGGGTTCTTTTCATGGATATTTACTAAAGATTTTTTGATGTTCATACATGGTATATCAAGAACTGGTGGATAATATGAGGGTTTCATCCTTTTCTTCATCTTTTTTCTTGATTTCTTGGTCTTCTATAAGGTAGGGTTCAGCTTAATTTCTCACTGGTTCTTCTAGCTCTACCCCATTCTTAAGTGTGATAGTCTCATATTGTTCTCGTTGATTTAATTCTATATTTGTTAGAGAGTCTTCCACACTTCTCTTACAAAATTCGTAGGAAAGTTGTCTTATTGGAATCTCTAGATTGTGGATGGATGAGGTATAATTCTTCATAATTTGGTCAAACTTTGCCTTTATCCTCTTTTGGCTTTCCTCCTAGCTTAAAAACATCCTCTTTTGGTTCTCTTCTTGATTTGCCATTCTGGACCCCAAAACATCCATCAACTTGTCCATTTTGTTCTCTAAAGATCCAAATTAGTCTTGTTGAAATTCAGATAGGTCTTGATGTCCCATGTGTACTTGCATTATTGGACCAATAGAAATCTGGGTGGTTCTGCCAACCCATATTGTATATTTTCTAATACAGATCTTTATTTCTCTAACCATACTGTGTCTCATTGTAACTCGCAAAAGTTCCTTACTCCCTATAATATCTATCTTCCATCATCGTCCTTTCCATTTCTTAATGGCATTTAGCTCTTCAAATGTCTCGCTCTAACTGTAAGATGTCTTGATGTGTCTCGTAATATTAGGAAACTCTTTTTTACTAATTTCTTTCAATCTTTGCGTGCTCTTTGTGTTCATGCACTTGCAAAGACACAAGGAAAAGTATCAAAAATTCTTAAATCAAAGTAATCTAAACTAAACAGGATGCTAAACAAACAATCCCTAGAAACGATGCCAAAAACTTGTTGATTGATTTTGCAAAACAATCTATTAGTTTTACGCTCAAAATTTGCAAGTATACGGGATGTGTAATTAGGAAGCGGATATCGATTCCATATGGATTGGTGCCTAGACACCACTTAATTCAGATTACACTTTGTTTAAGAAGAGAAATTGTTTAATGAAAATAAATTGGAAAATTAAATCAAAATTAAATGACTAACAATGAACAATAGACAATATCAAAATACAGAAAATTGGAATTAAAGGTTTTAAACAACTAGAGATCACTTTCTCCCTATCTTGTCTCCCTCCTATTTTATGAATCGAATTATGTCTCACCTAAGATGTTCTAATGCATTAACTACCCTCTCTCAAGGTGTAATTCATTGTCCCTAATCAAATTAAATGAAGATGATTAAGTGATCTTTCAACCTACCAAATCATTCCACGAATTTAACTAGTTATTAAGTTATCCTATGGGTGATCAATTAAACTAGCCAAGATCTCTCTTTCAACTAATCAATTAATACGATAAATGTACGTCTGTAGAATGCCAACTCTCGTTGTACGATCCTACACAAATTACCCTACTCATTCTCTCAATTTATTGCAAGGTATAAATATAATTAACATTCATCAAAGACAACTTTCATTCAAATCAATAAAATAGGAGTTTAACAACATAGTTCAAAAGTAATCCCTAAAAATAAATCAGCCACTCATGGTCTCCATAACATCACCAACATTTAAATATTCCATTTTATAATGATTATAAGAGATAAGAAATGACAGAAAATTGAATAAAGAAACTCCTTCACTTCTTTGCCAAAAGTTGGAAATTTTGGTGTTGATGTGCTATTTTCCTAATTGTGATTAATAATCCTTGAACCTCCACCTTCCTCAAGACTCAAACCTTAGATTTCTCACCCAGCGAGGCTCTTCTCTATAAAGGTATCATGTCTCCCCAAACCTCAAGGTTTTAATATTTTAAATAGTCTAGAAAACCTAAAAATTAAGTGAACCCCGCATATTCTCTCGGATAAAACTTCCCACGATCGTGAGAATTGGCGTGATTTCCATGATCATGGGATCTTGCAATAGAATGCTTCCTCTTCTCTTCTCCTCTTTGGTCTTTAGCTCAATCTCTAAGTTGCTCAATCTTTATTTCTACATAAAATGATCAATTCTTACCCTAAATTAATATCAAACATAAAAAGAACAACAATGAAGATCATACTAAACGAAAACATACAAAATGGAGCCTAAAATACAACAGTAATAAACTATTATGCAAGAAACACATGCCAAATACTTATAAAAATATAGATTAATGTACAACTATCACATCACCAATGCGTGTGACCCATTAGATTCCCGTTTATATTGGCCACTTGAATTAACACTTAATTTAAGAAAGTCATAAGAGGTATCTAGCAACACATCAAAACCCCTAATTGACTGAAAAATTAGTGGTTTAACTACAAACCCTTTTATAGACAATGTTCTCGTGCAATTTTTCCTTTCACCATTTATACCCAACTTGGTTCAGAGAATGGTTAAAGTGTCAACTTACACTAGATTGACTACGTCACATCCAGCCCAAGTGATGTTAGTTCTTATCCCCAAGGCTTATTACTTAATTGGATGTCACTGAAGATTATCTTTATGACATTTCCACTCTGGCTAGAGATTCTTAAGTAATGACCCCTAAAAAAGGCCATGGATATCATCTCCTTCTATCAGGAGTGGTGAATCCTTTATTGAGTACTTAATTACCTTCGAATACCTTAAGCTGTACCCAATCACCACCCTATGAGCAACCTCTGAGAGACAATGAGGAATGAAGTCAAAATATAAGGTCAGTATTTAAGATATCCTTGAGCATCTCAAGTATAAGGATATTTGCACCATTGCTATGATGAGACTCATTGACACTAGAATAAATTATCCATATGATAGGTACATCAGTCAATGTACTTACTAGTCTTAGCACGCATCCACATATTAACTATAAAAAAGTCATGCTTACAACTTATGAGATCCACTGCTTGATCCAATTAAGGAGTATAACATGTGATAGTCTTTTCGGATTAATAATGTCACATCTCATTAATCCTATAGCTATAGATAATCTAGATACTAACATAATTACACATGATAGGAATCTCATTATTATGATCTTATCATGATTTCCTTCATGCTATGTAATGTATAAAGGACTTCATTAATTCAATTTGAGATAATTATCAATTAATAAAGAACATGAACATCAAATTAATGAAAATGCCTATTATTAATTATAAAGATTTGTACAATAAGTGCTAAAGGCGATTGCCTTTCTAGCACTTCTTTAGCATGTGGAGGCCTAATCATCATTCTCGTTGGATAGGTTCATGCCGCGATTGCAAATTGGAGGGAGAGACTTTTCCACTTGTACTGCTAGTATCATCACTGTGTGTTCTCCGTCATTTACTGGGGCTTGCTTCTTCTTTTCGTAAGTTTTTGCACAAATTTATTGAGATCTTCTTCATCAAGCATAGAAATGTCATCATCAAGGTCTTGAGCATCTTAGAAGGAGGAGGCAGGAATTTGAGATGATCTTGTAAAGTCTAGAATAGAAGAAACTTAGATTGGTTCAGCAACATCAAAGTTCAAATCTATTGGGTTATCTGGGATTTTGATTTCAAGCTTTCGAGCTCACAGGAAAAAATTCTCCTATGTAGGGTCTAATAGATGTAGAGATGACTGGGGGTGCATGCTTAGGAAAATGATTTATGTCTTTAAGAAAATCTTGAAGGTTTTTAAGGACATTAGCTTTGTACTGTGGCCAATAGAGCAAAGTGTGCTGGAATAAAACTTGATTTTCAGAGTAGATGACTCTGATATGTGCTATGTGGTATGGTCAATGGAGAATAAAGAAGCATTGGGTGGATTGCTTCTTTAATGGAGCTTCCTATAACTTATACCGTTCAATGACTTGTGAGAGTTACTTCCTCCATTGTACTAGTGGTTGATACCACTGAAGAGAAGTCCACAAGAAGGAGCTTTCATCATCTCTACCACATAGATGTTGATAAACTTGTAAAGGAGGAAGGACGATAGCATATGCATAAAGGGTAGAGAGTGTCCATTGATACCATAATGTTTTTTTTTAGAGTGAAGCATTGATAAGGAACATATTAAGGTATGGTGCTCCGAAATTGAATAAGGAGGGGTAGCAAGGTAGTTTTGTCTGGTTGAGGAAGAGGTGGAGATAATAAAAAAAATTTAATTGGGAAAAAAAGGCTATCTTGTCAATAGTAGTGGGTGTGCTTGCAATAGGAGGAAAGAATTTCATTGTTCTTGCAATGGCAAGTAAGTCAGTCATTGAGAGGAGGAGAGGGACATTTCTGGAGGGTGTAAGAAGGTTGACACGCTTTTAAAGACGATAGAGGAAATCAACTAAGATGTTCTGGTGGCCTTTGATCTGGTGAATTATGAATTTATAGCGAGAGAACTAGTTTTTCCAGTGATGTTGTCTATTTCTGATGAACTAGTATCTTTGTAAAGGATTATTATCTATTTCTATTGTAAAGAGATAAGGGCTGAGGTGAAGATTGAACTTTTCCATACTTCTTTTGGCTACCAGAATCTTTTTGTACATTGCGTGATAATGCCTTTCGATTGTTTAGATTGTTTGCTAGCATGTCCATAGTAGAAATTTTTTCGATCGATTTCTTCTATTAAAATTGCTCCTCAAGAAATCTTCACTAAGCATCAATCTGTAAGATTCTATTTCCTTTGTCAAGAATTGTTGTGCCACAAGAAGTTATAAAAAAAGCATAGCCTATCCTACCTGCAAGTATACGAGGTAATTGTAGTTGAATACCCAGGGTCGTCTATCAAGGAGGTGAAATTGGTGCACTCAAATTAACTTTGAATAAAAATAAAAACAAATGCAATCTTATACACTCTATCCCAATTTGTTGAGTAAAAGGTTTTTAAAGAAAATTAAGTAGTTAAACTAAAAAGTAAACTGATTTAACTAGAAGCAAAGAATGATTTGATCAATCAATATGGTGAACTCTTAAGAAATTAACTTCACTAATTTAATCTCCTATGCATTATTAAGGTGAATTGATTAGATAATTTTCTTGCTAAAATTAACAATTAGGTTCTAAGATTAATTTAAATAATAAACTAAATCTAACTTTTGTATTCAATAAGTCTGTTATCCAAACCAATTATGTAAACCTAACTAATAATTACCCACTTAAGTTAATATATTTCTAATTCATAACTTAAGTGCCTATAGTTTCTTATTTTAATGTTAAACATCCTCTCTCTATTCTTCGTTTAATATCAAAATGATGCAAAATTTGGCCACACTATTACATCCAATAAGTTCAGAAATCATAGAAAATAACAAGACAATAATTCAATAACTCACTCATTTGTAATTGATTAAATTAGTTACATTAATTCTCAAGATTAAACAATCCACTCATAATGAAATAAAAATAGTTCATCATCCTCATAAGTTTCAATCCCATGATCAACAGTAAACAAAGAAATATCAAAGAGATAACAAAGGAAATAAATCGATGGACTATCAAAGCAATAATAGGGTAAACAAGTTCAACCAAACAGAAGATAAAATGGGTTCAAGAACAGTAGCAGAAGATGAAATAAGAATGAGCAAACAAAATGAAGAACTTTGGCAGTGAATCTCCTGCCAAGCTCAAGCTATTCAACATTGACTCTCGGTTTCTGCCTCTACTTTCACCGATTAGGTTTCAACTTCAGCTTCAGTTTTAGGTCTTGTTCTCTTCTGCCCCATTCTCACCATCTCTCTATTTTTTCTCTCTTTCTCACTAGCCGACTGCTCTCTGTTATTTTTCTCTTCTTTTTCTTTGCCTCTAGTTTTTAGCCTCGTTCCAGCCTCTCTGTCTGTTTATAAACTCTTCTATTTAAAGTGAGTCTAGGTTTAGGTTTTGTTTTCATCCGCCATCAACTTGCATGCATGATACGTGACATTAAATTTATTGTAAGATAATATGCACAAGCGTGGCAATTTTTGTCACCACCATGAGAGCCGTTGTTTGACTCCCTTGTCATGAATGTGCTCCTTTGTTATGTTCTATAAAATTTTCTATTTATAGAGAGTCTAGGTTTTGGTTTTGTTTTCATCCACCGTCAATCTATCTGCGTGACATGTGATATTAAATTCAGTGTAAGATAATATCCACGGGCGTGACAATTTTTGTTACCATTGTGAGAGCCATTGTTATACCCATGATAATGGTTGTCAGAACAGTGTGAGGGAAAATATTTTTAGCAGGTTTGGGATTCCATGAGCAATTATCATCAATGGAGAAAGTCATTTCTGTAATAAGCTTTTTGAAAAGCTTATGAAGAAATACTCAATCACTCACAAGGTGGCGATCCCATACCATCCACAAACATCTGGCCAAGTGAAAACAAGTAACAAGCAAATTTAGGAAATTTTGGAGAAGACTATGCACCCATCAAGGAAGGATTGGTTAACAATGTTAAATGATACACTATGGATATATCAAATAACTTACAAAACTATTTTAGGGATGATCCCTTATAGGTTAGTTTTTTGGAAGGCTTGCCATTTTCTCGTAGAGGTTAAGCGCAAGGTACTGTGGGTAATCAAGATGGTGAATATGAACCTAGATGATGGAGAAAAGGAGCATTTGGTTCAAATCTCAGCATTGGATGAGTTCTGGAATGAGACTTTTGAGAATTCAAGAATCTATAAGGAACGGACAAAATGTCTTTATAATAAGGGCCTTGTCGGTAAGTCTCTAACACCTAGACTAAAAGTTCTATTGTCTAATTCTCGTTTGCATTTGTTTCCAGGAAAATTGAAATCAAGATGGAATAGGTCATTCAAAGTGATAAAGGTTTTTATATATAGAGCCATAGAATTGGAAAATCTGAAAACAAAGGAAACCTTTAAAGTGAATGATATTGAGTGAAACCATATTAGGAAGGAGCAATTGAAAAGAAAACTGTGAAATTAATCACTTTGAGTGATCCACCTAAAGCATGACTATAGAAGAGTCCAGCCATAAAATGTTAAAGAAGTCTTGAATGGGAGACAACTCATATAATTTCTTTTCAATTATTTGTTATTTCTTTTTTATGACTTTCTACTTATTTTGTTTGCTTTTAATTAAAAAAAGTTCCAGAAGTCACATTGGGCTCACATGTGACTTTAATTTAAAAACTCTGTCATGCCTGTGCAACATGGCTCAAGGGCGTGACTATAAGAGTCACACATGTGAGCCATTACTCACGGGCGTGACTTATGCCTGTGATTCTTTAAAATAATCACATCAAGCCCTAATTTCATTCTTCATTTTTGTCTTCTTGCTGCTGTTATCAAAGCCATCCTCACAGCAAAATCTAGTAGCCACTCGCAACTCTCCTTACAGCACAACCCAGCACCACCGACGCTTCCAACTAAAAGCATTACCCACCTAGCAGCAGCACACCTACACAGCGCCACCCACGCAGACAGTGATGAGTCCAAGGATGAGACACCTATGAGCTTCATCTTCTCAACCACACGATGACCAAATGCCAAATTCAGATATCCCGTGCTTATATTTTCAAACTAGAGAGCACAAGGAAAGGTACTCAATTCTTAGGGATCGACAAATTATTCCTAATAGATTTGTAAATTTCAAAGAAATTATTGAATCAGGAATAGTTGATAGAGTTCATGAATTATTACGAAATGTAGATTAGGATAAAATTTTGAATTTAACAAAAATTCATACGTAAAATTGACCTTATAGTTTTTAACTACTTTAGAAGTAGCCAATGAAACTACTGCTAAGGATATGGTGGGTAGTTTAAAATTTTGACTGATGAATACACCTCATGTAATCACTTTGGATGTTTTAAATGCTATTTTTGGATTCCCAAGTAACGATGTATATGGTTATCATGAGAATTTTAGGGCTAGAGAATTTTGGACCCAAGTAACCAATTGTAGAAAAGTATTTTCTTCGAGTCATTTCAAATCATCTGCCCTAGTAGACCTTGCCTTTTTCTATATCCATAGATTTTTAACTTTTACAATATTTGGTAGAGGAGATAGCAATGAATCGATTTCTAAAATGGAATTATTTTTTTGTGTTATTGTGCATGTTAAGTTTTTTAATGTAGGGATAAGGTTAAGTGCTCATTTGATTAATGTGGCTAAGGCAAGTGCAGGAAAAATAGTAGTTGGAGCATTTGTGACCAAAATTACTGAACATCTCGACTTCTTAATCGGGAGAACACTGATGTAGCTAGTTCCAGACAACTCAAGTCTCGATTTAAACTCCTTGGTGCCTATGAAAGTTGTCAGATCGTAAAGAGATCGATATGTTCTTATTGATAACTATATGGAGGAAGCTTCATGTAGTTAGCGAGCTTGAGTTGTGGAAGTTGAAACTGAATAAGAAGATGATGTTCCACCACCCAAAGCAATACATCAGAATGCTCCAATTGCTTTTGAGGATTTCCAATCATTGGTAACTCAATTCAATGCATTGTAGTTCCAATTCACCAAGTATGTAACCTAATTTAGAATGTTTAAAAGGCAAGTAAATGATAAAATCCACAACATTGAGGCTAACATGATGGAGATTAGGAAATTCATGGCCAATTTGAATGCCGGCTTCAGACAATCGCTACCCCCACCTTCATATTGTATTTCCATCCTTTTCCTTTTTATTGCTTGTTAGTTTAATTTCTCAGAGCTTTAATTTTGTCCTTGTGTGATTTGTTATTTTCTATGGTTTTTGAACTTATTACATCATGTAATAATGTGGTTTATGGTTTTTGAACTTATTACATCATGTAATAGTGTGGCCAATAATTCACACAATGATAAAAAATTAAAGCTACAAGAAATTAAACTAACAAATAATAAAAAGGAAAATGACAAAAATACGATACTAAGGTGGGGGTGGCGGCTGTTCGAAGTGAGTATTCAAATTGGCCATGATGTTCCTATTCTCTACCATGTTAGCCTTAATGTTGTGGATTCTCTTATTTACTTGCCTTTCAAATGCTCTAGATTGGGTTACATGCTCTGTGAATTGGGCTTGGAATGTGCTGAATTGAGTTACCAGTAACTGATAATCCTCAGAAGAAATTAGAGCATTGTGATGTATTGCTTTAGGTGGTAGAATATCATCTTCTTGTTCAGCTTCAACGTTCGCAACTCAAGCTCGCTTACTACATGAAGCTTCTGTAGGAAAATCTCAGTGCATGCATTATATACATGCGGTGTGAAAAAAAAAAAATTTTGGTTTGGGACTTTCCCGAAGTCCAGGATCTATATGCCTTTACAAGGAAATACCATTAAACCTAGGTGAAAATTCCTAATTCACATACATGTTCATAACACACATATATATAGGAATTCGTGGCATTTACACAACTCAATCATGCATATAATAACCATGTACCTTGTGAGTAGTCTCCTTCATTCTTTGATCTTTTACTTGTCAAGTTACCACAAATCACAACGACCAAAACAGATCGTCTCCAACGATATCCACGTAGAGATCGGAGAAACTAATTGAATCACACTATTTGATCTAGAAATGGCTAAAAAAAAGACAAGAGTGTTAGCTCTTTATTTGTTCTATGGAGAAAATATATGTGGGAATTCAAATGGAGAGGAAGAGATGAGAAAGATAAAGAGAGCTTTTTTTTTAAATCGTGAAAGATGAAGATTGCTTATACATTTTCACGATTCACATCTTCTTTGATGCTTTTCCATTTTTTCTTTTATGGATTTTGTCTCTTATCATTAAAGACATTAAATGCTTAAGTTGACAAAGAAACCTCCTCTTTCTTCCACATATCTACACCTATATATATATATATGCTGAGGTGGTCTAGTCATACTGGGATCGATCCTACCGAGTCTTGCGTATGGAAAAAATGTCAGAGACCTATTTCAGTAATGTGGACGTCGCGATCTCATCGGGACATATCTCGATCTCATCGGGATCCATTTGGTTCTTTTGCTCTCCATATAATGGATCTCTATCCAAAACCATTTTACAAATCCTCTGAGTCACTCTTATGCGTGTGACCCTTTAAGTTCCCGGTTATGTTGGCCACTTGGATTAACACTTAATCCAAGCAAGTCATGAGTGGTGTCTAGCAACACATCATGACCCCTAATTGACCGAAAAGTAAGTGGTTTGACGAATGAACCCGTTCTTGTCACGAACCATTTTACAAATCCTCCGAGTCACTCTTATGCGTGTGACCCTTTAAGTTCCCCGTTATGTTGGCCACTTGGATTAACACTTAATCCAAGCAAGTCATGAGTTGTGTCTAGCAACACATCATAACCCCTAATTGACCAGAAAGTAAGTGGTTTGATGAATGAACCCGTGCTCGTCACGAACCATCTCACAAACCCTCCCATTAGACAATTGCTGTGCAATTCATCCTTTCACCATGCTATACCCCACTTGGATATGAGTATGGACAAAGTGTCAACTGTCACTCGACTGACTACGTCAAATCTAGCTCAAATGATATCAGTTCATATCCTGGGACTCATTAATCTATATGTGAATGAAGACATTCTTCATGACATTTGTACTCCAGCCAGAGATTTCCATTTAATGACCCCTATAAGAGGCTATGGGTATCATCTTCTGCTATGACAAAAGTGGTGAATCCTTTATTGGCTACTCAATTACCTTCGAATACCTCATGATGTACCCAATCACCACCCTATGAGTGACCTTTGTAAGGCAACAAGGAATAGAGCCAAAGAACAGAATTAGTATCTAAGATATCCTTGAGTACCTCAAGTTTAAGGATACTTGCACTGTTGCTATGATGATATTATCACTGACGTTAGAATAGGACATCCATGTGATGATCTCATGGTAGGTTATCCAATGTACTTACTACCTCCAGTAAGCATCCATATCTCGACTCTAAACATCTCATGTTTACAGTTTCTGAGATCTACTGCTTAATCAAATCAAGGAGTTTGACATGTGTTAGTCTATCCAGATTAATGATGTCCAGTCTCATTAATCCTATGACTAGGGATAATGTAGATATTGACATAATTTCACATGACATAATTTTCTTCATGCTATGTCATATATCATGGACTTCATTAATTTGTTTATAAATCAATATCAATTTATAAATAGTGAATACCAAATTAATGAAATATGCTTTTCTTTATTATTGAAAATAATGTCTGTACACAACTTTGTACAAAATGCAC
>JANIIA010480469.1:3683-16422 GCA_027478495.1 Erythroxylum alaternifolium | reverse complement strand
TCACTTATTTACTATGCATGTGCATATATGAATGCATGCATATGTCACTATTCATTTATACACTCCTATTCATGGCAGTTTACCAATATACCCTTCCTATTGGTGAGGGGATGTTACAACCATGGCTAACCCAACGTAATCTTCATCCTCTTTATCAGTGAGATAATAGAAAAGAGGTTATTACTAGTATTTTTAGTCTTTATAGAATCGACACTCGATATTCATTGATACTATACTATAATTTGATAGGTGCATTTGCCTGTAGGATCTATAGAGTAGAGATCAATGTCATATCAATTTCTATTATTGAATCTATCTTGATTCAAATATTAATACTAACTTTTTATATTGGTAGAAATTCTAAATTTATAACCATATTTTTTCTTAAGAAATACAACTCCTATCCTTAAATTTTTTTGAATGCTAAAATAATTCATTAAGCCATTAAAGATAGCAAAATGTCTTTAAAAAGTCAGATTAAGCATAATGAAATACATTAATTTTACAAAATTTCTAAAATAAGCTAAAATTCAATGATTCCATTGCCTTCTATAGAATGAACTCAGTTGTCCTGGATGTGAAGTGCTACCAATGTTTCCCTTATTGAATAATGTAACTTATGAATTAAGACTTGCTCATCAGTGTTGATCTTGCTGAACACTCTCCAGTTGCTTTCTAACTAAAATAGATTGTATAGTTAAAGGAAAAAATTGTATAGTTGAAACTAAGGCTTTAGCAGACTCTGTCTTTCCCAATTGATATGAAATTGTGATCAGCCCATTCCATTATTTTTCTCCAATCTGATTCATGATAGTATAAGTTAAGGGTTTGCTAGATGTTGGCCCAAATGGAGGCTGAGTATCCACACTTAAAATAAAGATGATCCATGCTTTCAAGCTCACTGTAACCTAGTGCTCATAACTTGTCATCAGATCCTATAATCCTGTCTTTAGTTTTCAATCTTCTCCTAGCTGCAAGCCAAGTAGTGAAAGAAGCATTTGGTTTTAAGGACCCCTTCTAAACAACATTATATCAAAGAACGAGAGAGTTAGGGGCTTGAGAGCTTTAATGCATGAAGAGTTTGAAAAGTCTCCATTCTAGCTTAGAGACCACACAGAGACCTCATAATTTTCTCAGAAGAAGAAGATTTACATATGTAGCTTGGGAAATAATTTCGTAGTCTTTCAACACCCCTACCTTGAAAATACCGAGAGTTGTTTACAATTACCTTGCTAACTTTTGCTTGAGAAAGGATTCTTGAGTGAAGAGAATAGATATCTTCTATAAGGTATAAAGGGCTTAGATAAGTCTAATTGTCATACCAAAAATATATTCCTTCAGTATTCCTTATCTAAAACTTGATGAATTGATAGACATTAGTTTTGTTTCCCCAAGATTTAAATAAAGGGCCAAGAGAATTCATTCCATTCAAGGATTTGCCATAAGTTGGTATCCTTAAGATATAACTCATTAATCCATTTACTCCAAAGAGATTCTTTGTCATAGAATAGTCTCCAATTTCTTTTGGTTACTTGCATGGATTGAAAAGTTTGAGTGGCATTGAAACTAAGACCCCCTTCCCTTTTTTTCCAATATAAATTTCCCACTTCATTTTAGCTTCTATAGGGTTGTAAACCTTAGCAGGCTAGAGAAAACTCCTAACTCATTTCTTAATCTTCTTAGTTATTCTTTTAGGGAGTAGGATATGAGAACTCTAATGGGTACAGAGATTATACGTTGCATTCTACCAACCTAAGACAAAGCTTTATTCTACTAATTATTGATGATTTTCTTATATTTCTCTAGGATCTTCAAGCAATCTTGATATTTAAGCTTTTTTATAGAAATGGGTGCCAACCCAAAATCCTATAAAAGCTTATGAGAGATTGATGTAATATGGAAATGGATTCATGATGAGCTCCACCAAAAATAGTAAGTCATTTGTAAAACAAAATTTTAGAAATAAACAGTTCCTTACATTTATAATGGAACTTGATGTCTGATCTTGGAGATATGTTATAGTAAATAATTTTGTTCAGGATATCCATAGCAATGCCAAAAAGGATGGGGAGAGGGAATATTTCCTTGTCTTATGCCATTTAACATTTAAATTGCTCAATAAGGGCTCCATTAATAAAAATACTATATGAAGTTATAGAAATGCAGGCATGAATCCATTTAATAAATAGCTAGGGAATTCGAACCATTCCAAACATATAATTATGATAGTTCATTGAAGTCTATCAATAGCTTTAGAGAGATTAATTTTGATGGAACAACTTTTAATATATCTCCCCTAAATATATTCTCTCATCAATTATTGCACCAATAGAATATTATCAAATATATTTTTGTTAGGAATAAATGCTGAATGAGATTCATAGATGAACTAGCTCAAAGTCTCTTTGAGTTCGTTTGCAAGCAGTTTTGATATCACCTTGTAAATGGTATTGCAATTGGTCGAAAATCATTGAGACTACTTGCATTGGGAAATTTAGGAATCAAGAAAAT
Source organism: Erythroxylum alaternifolium (assembly GCA_027478495.1). Taxonomy (NCBI): domain Eukaryota; kingdom Viridiplantae; phylum Streptophyta; class Magnoliopsida; order Malpighiales; family Erythroxylaceae; genus Erythroxylum; species Erythroxylum alaternifolium. The sequence continues at coordinate 13,911 of JANIIA010480469.1, read as the reverse complement.
ATGAGTAGCATTAATTTCCCTAAATGATTTTCCTTAATCCAAAAACTCCATAACAGTTTCCATATGTAGTTTGCCTATAATGTGCTATGTTTTTTGGAAAAAACAGGTATTGAAGCTATCAGGACCTGGTGCTTTCATTGGATTAAGATTGAAAAGGATTGATTTAATCTCTGACATGGTAAAAGGTTGCTGAATCCTCGATAAAGTATCCTGAGATAAGGTAGAAGGAGCACCAATAAGGTTTACCAATTCTTGTAGATTTGATAGACTTATTGCATTTGAGTCACCAAGAAGGGATTCGAAGTAGAAGAATATCATACTCCTTATAAAATCTCTGTTAGTAACCAATTAGTTATTAGAATCTAAGATACAAGATATCCTGTTGAGATTTCTCCTTGCCAAAACTGAATTGTGAAAGAATTTAGTATTGAAATCCTCCTCCTTTAATCATGAAATTCTTTCCTTCTGCATTAGAATTGAATTATAAACTCGAAGTGCTGCCATGTACTTCCCCAGCTTGATAATTATAGTGTTTTTAAAAGCATTATTGTCGGTATAAGAATCCTCCCATGCACTTCTCAATTCTCTTTTAGCTTCTAAAAACTTGATATTAAAAGTAGACTGGTCTATTTTATAGAAACTCTTTAGTTTGATGCTAAGAATATGAAGCTTTCTCATAAGCTTAAATGTTTTACAACCCTCATTCCTAAGATTCTTAGTTAGGAAGTTGAAAATTTTAAATAGAGAATTATGAGCATTTGGATTTGTGAGGTTTAACACCTCCATCATAGAGTGATCTGAGCATAAAGGAGCTCCAAAGTGAAAAATGAGTTGTAAAATTGGATCATCCATAAGTGACTAACCATTATTCTAACTTCTTTCTAATGAGGCATCGTCCTTGCTGTTTATTGCTCCAAGTGTAAAAACACCTAAAAGATGTAAGATCAATCACTTCAAGTTTGTTAACAATACTCTCCAACTCTCTTCCAAGGTTAGAAGCATTGATCCTGTCACCCTGTGCTTTTGGTGGATGCAAAATACAATTTAAATCACCTGCAATTAACTAAGATAAATTCATATAAAAATGATTAGAGAAAAGTTCCTCCCATATTTTTACTCTTTGAAATTCAAAATTAATAGCATAAATGATAATAATCTTTGTCTCATTTCTTGTTTACAAAAGTTTTCACTTAAGATGCGTATGCTAGTCAGAAATTTTTTGATCACAAAAATTGCACCTTTTAAGTATTATAAGCTAACAAAATCCTACCATTGTAGTGGAATTCGTGATTTGAAACATAATTTCAACTTTTCCCTATAAATTTCATAGTCTTGTAAAGGTTGTGAGCTTTGATTCTTGCTTCGAAAAGACCAAGCAATACTGGTTTTCTTTCTAGCAAAATATCTCTAAAAGACCTTTAAGAGGCTCATTAAGTCCTCTAACATTCCAAAAAAATCATATATAAATACTACTAGGGATATTTCACTAACTTCTCTTTTGGTTTTCCTCTTTTCCTCCCTAATTTTCTGCTAGATACAGGGGTGAATTATTCCTTCAACATATGGATTTCTTTAGGAAAAACTGTTAAGAAGTCTCCTCGTTTTGCTCATTTTTAGCTTACTCCATTCTAGCTCTCTCCTTATCACTATCTAAAGTAATAGTTATTAAAGAATTAGCATAAACACCTTACTCCAAGATTTCTTAACCTTATTCTAATTTTCTACATTTCTCTTAGACAAATTCCTCCCATTTTTTACAATTAATGATTCTTGTATAGTAAGGAAATTATTCAACATTGCTTCTGAGAAGATAGAGCCAGCCTTTGAGGTAACCATGGAGCTTCCTAAAGTAGAAAGATACTTGTAAGAAGTAAGGAGCCCTCAAAGAAGTCTATTACGAAATTATTGTAACTCCTATCCTTAACTTGATTGATTGAAATCTCTTTCTAATCAAAACCTCTAAGAATACATTAACTTGTATGATGAATTTTGTATTTAGATTTGAATCTAATCTAGAAGATTTATATGGTCCTATCTCTAGTATTCCATACAACTTATTATTCATTCCATAATCGATTCATGCTTATGATTTCTCAATCCCTATATATGAAACCTAAAATTGAATTAAAACATTTGCAAATTCTAGTTTAATATAAGAAGTAATCATGAATAAATCATAAGATAACTTTGATCTTTCATTAAATCAAATAATCAATAGTTCTAGAGTTCTTCTCTTCTAGGATTATCCTAATTTAGTTCATATTAAGATAAAGAAAATCAAACAAAACAAAGAAATAATGCAAAATAGAAGAACTCATTCTTATAAATTTGAAATCTTAAAGTCTTCACTTGAATCTAAAATTCCCTTATTTTCTCTTTAAAGTTGCTTTTATCTTGTTTTAAGATGGTTTAAATTGATGTCTCTAATTATGTGTAGTTATCCTCCATGTTCCTCTTATCTTTTTATTTAAGAAATCCTAAAAATTCAAAGTACCATGATGACCATCATAGGTCAAATATAGGCTCTTTCTCAATCATAAATACGAGTTCAATATGGTGTTGTGTTCTAAGTCATGTTCTAAGTCCTTCCTTTAAAATTATGTCAAAACTTTAACGTGACACTAACTTGCTCAAATTCCTTCATTCTTCAAATTTCATAGTCACTATCAAATCTATTCAAACATAAGCAAAATACTTATCACAAGCAAAATATTCTTAAAATCATACTAAAAAATAACCTAATTGATACTTATTAATGAGCATTTTTATAGACATACAATATTTTACATGAAATTCTCATATTAGGATAATTTAGTGAACTTGGTCTCTAATTAAGATCAACTAATTCCTTCATAAAGAAGAAACATAACTTGTGATGGTCTTTCACTATATTAATACCCAATCTCAATATAGCAACAATAAGGAATAATTTTTCCAAAAAAACAAGGAATAATTCATAGATAATACAGAATGAAATAAGATTCTTATAATTATAATTTTACTTTTATAGTACATTTATGGCATGAACTTTATTTTATAAATTAGTTAATTAAACAAATATACATAAGATAAAACTTTTAACTAATTATATTACAATACGTAATCTAAGTGATTGTTTGTATAACATAAACCACCAAACTCATAATTATTGAAAATAGATCATGATCAAGGTATTGACTAACACTATTGCTTGACTCTAGTATAATGTAATGGAACTCAATATAATCAGTTACAAAACATAATTGGATAACATAGATAGAAATTATAATATTTATTAAATAGCTAAAACAACACCACCTTAACTATGATATAACCCAAATTTTGTGATACTAAATTTTGTTAAATAACGACACACTAAGATATTGATGTTGTATGATAATATTGATTGCATGACAACTTTCATTATATTGTACTTAATGACAATTTAGGATTATGTGTATAGTATGTAACAATCATGTTTTATCGTTTTTATTTTCTCATATTATCAAAAATAAAAATTTTATTTAGAATTTAAATTTTTGGAGAATGATGAAAGATTTGAATAATTTGCTATTAATTTCTTACTCGTGATAATATTACAAGCGAAATGCTTCACTACCCTTAACTTGATACTTGTAATTGTAGTTTTTAAAAAATTGTGTTTGACTGGTACAGGAATACGTGACGCTAACTTCCAATTTTTGTAACAACAGTACGGAATAACATATAATAGGACTAAGTGACCAATGGCAGTGGAAGAGTGTGCTCTTAAAATTGCTTTACTTGAAAAACTTGTTTCCTTCCAACCACTAATGACCAATCCCCTGGCACATGTGATATTAGGGTCGCCCACCACTATAACCTTAAGGCTTCGTTTGATTGGCATGGATTCTTGTTTAGGAAAGTAATCTTTTTCTTAAAATTTAAATTATCACGTTTGGTTCATTTTTTGTAGTAATCAGGAAAGTAAAAACTTTCCCAATCTAAAGAAAGTAGTAACACTTTACTTGGATTCTAAATCCTATCACCCCTTTGGTATTTAGATAACTTTCTCCAAGAATTTAATCTAAAAAATATGATAGTCAAAAAACCCCTCTCTCTCAACTCTTCGAAACTCTTTTATAAAACCTACCTTTCTTCAACTTCTCTCTCTCAACTCCCGTCTGCCTCCTCTTAATCTACTCTCTCTCAACTCTTCTTCAACTCCAACGTCTAATTTTCTGCAGAGATCGATAGGTACTAGATTAACGTCTACCTCTCTTCAACTTCTCTCTCTCAACGTTCTATTTTCATGCTGGTTATTGGAAAATTTTCATACTAATTACTGGAAATTTTTTCTTATACCTCTCTTCATGCTAGTTATTGGAAAAATTTTCTTATACCTCTCTTTAGGCTAGTTACTGGAAAACATCAAAAGTCGTAGTTATTGGAAATTTTTTCTTATACCTCTATTCATGCTAGTTACTGGAAAACATCAAACGTCATAGTTACTAGAAAATTTTTCTTATACCTCTCTTCATAGTAGTTACTGGAAAATGTCAAATGTTATAGGTGATGTTTTAAAGATTCTGGGTCTTTAAAAAGGCTTTTATGCTGATTCCCATAGGATTCTCTTCTTTTTCTTTGAGTACTAATCTTCTTTTTCTTTTGACACCGTCATCGGTGATGTTTTATGGAATAAATTGTGTTTTTAATTTAAGTTATTTCGAATGCCTTGAATATGGTATTTTTAATTGGACTAAATTAAGGTATGCCAAATGCCTTGATACGAGAAATCATATTTTTTATTTTAATTTTGAGATTGTCTAGTTGAAATAATGTACTATTTGTATTTTTATTTTCAATGTTGGAAAATTTTTAACTTTTGATTTGAATTTTAAGATTTATCTTTGTACTATGTTGAGATTTTTTTAGTATTTTCAATACTTTTTTATGATATAATAGTATTATATGATTAGAATATCATAAATAAAAAATAACATTTAATAATATAACTTGTATTACAAATTAACATTATTTAATGATTTCAATTTTTATTTGGTTTGTAGGGGTATAATTGAAAACACAAGTCAAAATTAAATTACATTCCATGAAATACTGTTGCATACCAAACACTATAATAAGAATCCATTCGATTTTCCTATTAGAATTCTTATAAGTATCTAAACATGTGAATATCTTTACTTTCCCATTGATTTATTTTCCAAGGAATTAGATTCTAAATTCACTTTACTTTTCTGCCAACTAAACGGGGCCTAAAGGTAGTCTTTTTTCCCTAGAATAAAATATCAACTACCACATGCTCTAAAACCCACCCACCGTGTTCTTATTACCCGTATATTCATTTTATTTTTTATCCAATAACTATCTAAAACATACATACATATAACATTTCAGGAAATTTAATTTATCAATCAGGTATGCTCACATTAATCTCATAAGTTCAAATCTTGATTGAAAACATTGGAAAAGATAAGTTTTGTAAATATCTTAAATTCAATATAAATATTCGTCCCTGTTAAAAATTGTAATTTACAGATGCATAGTAGCATTAGATGATTCCGTGCAGAAGGCTCCCCATTTTATGGATCATTAATATACGTAGCCTTTCTTTTATAATTTTTATAAAAAGACTATTTCTGTAATTCGAGCCTGTAACATTCTAATCATAAAAGAACAATTTTTATCAGTTGAACCAATTTAATAACAACAAATGTTCAAATCAAAATAATGTTTATTATAACAAAAGGTACAAGAAGGAAATCAACGGATTTTTTAGGGATTTTGCTTGCCAATTATAGCCCCATCACCATCAACATAACAAGCTCTACTCCCCTACTAATCATAACATAATTATAACTATCGAAAGGCCACCCTACAATTTTGGGACCTTCTCCATCCCAAACATTACATTTGTATCTAATACATAGAAAAAAATTTATTATGTGTCCCAGATCGTTCATGAAAGGGTTAAAAATGAAAGAAATGAAAAATACCTGATTTCAGTTCTATCTTGACTTCCGAAGCAATTTTTATGGCCAAAATGTGCTCTAATCTCCCGAGACCTTCATGGAAAACGTTCACCAACATGTGGTTAAGGCTTTTCTATAGTTTTCTCAATATGTAAGTGCTCTTAACGGGTTAGAGAATCCGTATACTTATGAATGATATGAGCAACTGCAGGAGACTTTAACTTTTATATATAGCTTCCATATTGGTTTCCCCATCACAAGCCCAATATGGGTCTGGTTTACACTAATCGGGATCCATTTGCCTCCCAGACTTCGACCCATTGATTTAGATCATTGATTGGGCCATTTTTTAAACCTTTATCCGAATCAAATTACATAACTTAACTGATAAGTTATTAAAAAATTGAAAAATAAAATTAATAGTTGTCCAACATAATGAGAAAGGACAAAATTGTCCAACATTCTCCCCTTTTGGACAATCATTAATTGCAGTTCTGACTTAAGTTTTAAAAAAGTTTAAAAACTCGGTTAAGTCACGTTATTGAATTGGTACCAAATTTAAAAATTAAAAGCATTTGATCCAAAGTTAATGAAAGTCCAACGTTCCATTCTACAAGGCTTTCGATGCTGAAAAATATCAAACACATGTGTCATATGTGACACAGGTCCAATATAATCACGAATATCTAATACCTTACTAATATGAAAGGGAAAATGGAGTGTGGCAAACTAGGATGATACCTGTATGATCTAATACGTACCATCTTTGTTTGTAGGTCTCGATTTCTCCAACTTTATGCTAAACTGCATGTGCTAAACTGCAACAGAGAAATCTTGTTTTCTCTTACCAAATGCTAAACAACATTATAGAAAACCTTGTTTTATCTTATCGGATGCTAAACAGTATTAGAGAAAACCTTTATGCTAAACAGCATTAGAGGAAACCTTTTGGCTACACCATTTTGCTCAGCACTACCTGGCACAGTGAACTGGGTCACTATGCCAACTAATTCCAAATACCTGGCAAACAGACCCTTTCTTGTCCTGCAACCTTATATTTATCATAGTATCCCCTCCCCTGTCAAATCTGACAATCTTTATTGATTTTTCCAACTAGTTATCAACCTTAGTCTTAAAGATTTTAAACTTATCAAGACCTTCAGAATTTTCTTTAAGCAAGAACACATAGTCATAACGGGAATAATCATCTATAAACGTCAGAAAATATTTAGCATTACATAACGTGATTGTATAGGGACCACTAACGACTGTATATATGAGGTCCAATAACCTAGAAGCACGAGTTGACCCTTTTTTCTTCATCTTGGTCAACTTACCCCTACAACAATCAATACATGTTTCTAGATCATTGAAGTCTAGAGTTGGGACAATATTATCCTTTATCAATCTCTCAACCCTCTCCATGAAAATGTGCCCAAGATGTTTATGCTGCAACATATATGATGTTTCCTTTATGAAGGCTCTCTTTTGAGTAACAGGTTTAGCAACATAAGAAAAGGCATACATTTTGTTAGGAGTAAAACATATTCTATATAATCCGTAGGATAAGAAGGCAGTTTCAATATGTCTTGCATTAATAGAAATATTTACAATCGAAGTATCAACTACAAAATGATAAACCTCTTTATCGAAAACTGATACAGAGATCAAGTTCTGTATAAAAGACGATATATAAAAAGTGTTTTGTAAAACTAATAAAAAAACCGTATCAAGGTTCAAGCCTACATCTCCTACAAATAAAACATCCACCTGTTCATTGTTGTCGATCATCAGCTTTTCCTCTCCCTTAGTCAGCCTCCTCCTGAATCTAAACACCTGCATTGTGGAAGCAACATGACTAGAAATTCCACTATCTAGCCACCAAGAACTTGATGTGGCTATAGCTACATTAGATTCATGAATCATATAGGTCAAGGAGTTACCTGACAGTTCTTGCTTAACCTTCCAAAGCTTGTAATTTGGGCAATCGGTCTTCTTATACCCCTTCTTCTTACAAAAGAACCAACTTATATCTTCATATCATGTGGGCCCTTAGCAATGTTGGACTATCCAGTCTGAAATTGTGGAGAGGGTTTGGATTTTTGACCCTTATCCTTAGGCTATTAGGGTTTCGCCTTCCCCTTACCTTTGATAGTTGCATACAAGGCTATATAAGGAGAACTGTTAATCTTCTCCTCAGCTACAGCACACCGACAAATCAAGGCATTAATGTCCCAAGCCTCATCTTGAGAGATGTATGACGTCATCAACATCTCAAACTCTCATGGGAGAGTATTAAATGCTTGATGCATTATAAGCGTGTCAAGACTAGGTACATTAAGTGCTTTCAGCTTACTCTGAATATGAACCATCCTAATAATGTACTCTCTAACATCTCCTTCTCCTGTATACCTCATAGAGAACACTTTATACCTCTGGGAAATACTATCTATAAACTCCTTTGCTATGACTATATCCGACAACCCCCTGAGCAGATGATCTAGGATTGACCTCTTGATGGTCAAATATCACATCCTATTCGACCGCTTCCAGATTGCTATAGTCACTTTATCAGCTTCTGAGCTGATATCTGTAAGTGTAGAAGGTATATGTATATGCATTGTCATGTTGACATCAGCCATCTCCAAGACAAACTCAACATCCTTTTTCTACTTCTTGAAATTGAAACCATTTAAGGTCTCAATTGTGACAATATTGTTGTTTACAGAAAAGATGACTGCAAGATAGAAAAAAAATGTAAAGATCAGTATAAATGCAGGATAACAGCGATACTCAAAGCATTAAAGTACTATTTATATAGATAATCTGATCAAATATATTATAAAACACCTTTAGGTTGAATACATAATATATGCAATTAGATCTTCACATAAAAGAGATCGAAGTATAAACCATAGACGCTCATAACACTACCACCTTTAGGTAAATAGATCATTTAAACAACGACTTTCTTCCGTCTAATGCCTTTATGTACATCTCAAAATCCTATGTAAAGCCAATACTTTTGGGCAGAATAACCAACATAAGGTCAGAGACATCCCCCAACATATGAGCAGAACAATCCAAAATACTGACTTCAAAGGCCACTTTGGTGACTACAATCTCACCAACACCCTAGAAGGTCCACAAATACAAAGGACACATCTTTCTGTTATCTTCACATTCTATATAAGCATAATGTATGTGAAATTTAGTTATAAATGCTAGAATCAAATGCACAGTCAAATAATCACATACTAGTACTGAGAACATTTTCTTTAAACTTTATTTGCGACTTTTATTTAAAAATTCTTAATGAGAGTGACTATCTTACTTTTCTGAGTATTAAACCTACCACAAGAGACACGAAACCTTATATGTAATTTAGAGCACGAAAATGCACTCAAAAATAGTGTAAAAAAAGCTTTAAAACCTTTTCCAGAATCTAATTACCAATGTAAAAAATTCAAAAAAAATGAAAATCACTTAAAAATCCCCTAACCTGGTAACTGACCCAAAAGGACCCGGGACAACTTTATGGAAATTTCAAATTTTTCCTTTTTTTAATTTTTGGTGTTGACGTCAGCATGATGTCAACAACACTATAGGACTGACGTCAGCAGGTGTCATGTCTGCGCGTGCCAGGGGCATACATGCGTTGCACACCCTCGTCAACGCTAGCCAGAAGCTCCTGGCTCGTGCCACACACACACTACCACATGTCCGAATCACTGCCATCCGTGTGTCAGCACGTGCCCACCGTCCAGCGTCCGTGGGAGAACAGGCTGCGTGAGGCGCAGGCATTCGTCACCCCATTGTGCCACGTGAAAGGACATTGCACGCGCCAACCAAACTGTCTTATGACGATTACTGTAGCACCGTCGGGCACGTGTGGTGCACGAGCCTGACGATGAAATTGCCCTTTGACGAGGAAGGTGATTTCTAGTGATCCCGGGACCAGTTTTTTGCACTTTTTGGCCTATTTTTTACCCGTTTTTCATAGCTAGCCTTATGTATACCAATTTTACATAATCATATACGCAAAAAAATCAAAAAACGAATAAAAAACAAACAAAAACCATAATGAATGAAAATAAAAATACCTTCATTTTCAATAACTCGATCATATAACCGACTCTGATATTATGTGTAACACGTAACAAAGATCTTATTACATGTCCCGTATAGTTCATGAAATGGTTAAAAACGAAAGAAATATGGAATACCTGATTTTAGTTCCATCTTGACTTCCGAAGCAATTTTTGTAGCCAACATGA
>JANIIA010480419.1:0-16427 GCA_027478495.1 Erythroxylum alaternifolium | reverse complement strand
AAATATGCTTTTCTTTATTATTGAAAATAAAGTCTGTACATAACTATGTACAAAACGAACTAAAGGCGATTACCTTTAAGGCACTACTCTAACACTCCCTCAACTTAAATACCCTAAGAATCAATAACCCATTCTCCATCGTTTCCCTACACTCGATGAATTGTTAAGTGAATCCTTCTTTCTTATACAGTTGCGTGGAAGAATTTTATATTTGAGCCCCCTCCTTCATCCACCGAATCTTAGATTTTTGACGCCAAAAAATTCTTCCTCCAATAACTTCTGTTTGTATTGAGCCCAAGCTAGATGATAAGCCTCCCGATTAGTTCCTGAGCCTTTATCTTCTTGTAGTTTTTCTTTAGCCAACAATTCATCTTCAGCCCTCCTAACATTCGGCTGAAAGTTGCCGCATACTTTTCTATTCCAATTTTTGAGAACCAACATAAGTCTCTTCAACGTACTCCAAAGTTTCATAATTGGGCATCCTAAACAAGGTAAGTCCCAGTTTTCTCTAACTATGGCCATGAATTCCCTTTGCAAACACCAAGCATTTTAAAAGCAAAATGAATTTGGGCCTATAACATTCTCAATTTTCGAGATCGAGAGTACTAATTGAGAGTGGTTATATTTAACTCGACTAAAATGTTCCACAATAAGCTTAAGATTCAACATCCATTTTGTGTTTATCAAGGCCTTATCAAGCCTTTTCTAAATACAGTGATGACCATTTCAGTTTGTCCATGTAAAACGAGAGCCCATATACCCAACACCTACCAAAGAAGGTTGTGGCATAAAGTTCTAACACTCTTCTGCTTCAGTCACCTAAAAAGGCAAACCTCTAATTTTTCTCATCCAAATAAAAACATAAGTTCAAGTCTCCACAGAATACCCACAGTTAAGAGGAATTATTAAAAAGAATTCCACAAATCTCTCCTCTACTGTACTGAACATACCACATGAGCAAAATAGAGATGCATATGTCTTTCATTGAAATATGTAAAGCTTGTAAAGTAATTTGCTGATTGTTCACATGTAATAAACTACAAATAAACTCTGGACTATAACAAATTCATATTCGACCCGAATCATTAGCCATCATCCGTTTATAATTTAATTTCTTTCTAACTTCATCCTTTCAAGATAAATCCATCCTAGGTTCAACTATAGCCATCATTTTAATATTATGACTGTGCATCAATTTTTTCAGCCTCAAAAGAGTTAATTTATTAGCTAATCCCTATAAATTCCAGAAAAGTAGTCTAATCATTAGGTATTAGATAAAAAAGTTTGAGTCGCTCGAAGCTGGGCTCTTGTACGTACCCTTATCTCATATTGGTTAGTAGGAAGAGATTTGGAGATTACCTCCTTAGTCTCATCACGAACAACTGTTGAGTTAATTACTGCAATTACTGCTGTTGAAATCTCATAATCCCCATGCAAACCCCCTTCCTTTCTATTAGGAGATCTTAAATCCAATGCCTTAACTCTACCTAACTCCACATGCTCAAAAGTGTCATTAGATGGTAGATTTAAGACTAATGCATCCTTCATAATTTTTTAATTCTTAAAGTGACCCTCAGTCTCCTCATCATCTAACAAGGAAAATCTATTCTTGATATCAATAATCTCTTCAACAATAACAATAGTAAGAAGTTTATCGACAGCTCCCTCAAATTCAGATAATACAACCACTGGATTTTCTGTTTGGACATCATGCTCATCAGAATTATCATCAACATCTTCGACCACAACAACTTCAAGGTTTATCTTTTGGACAGCAGCAACAGTAGGTGCAACAGAGTTGAGAATGATCGCAATAGTACTAGAGCTCACCAAACCCATTAAAGTTGTAGCATTCAAACCAGACCCATAATTGTCCATTGACGCAACTACATTACCTATGTCAGTTTGTTCATTTGCAACAACATCAATAATACCATTATCGCGAGTAGATTTTTTCAAATTTCCTCGATGTTTTTCATATTTTTCTTTAGATTTTTCTGCCTCCATTAGATTTTTTGGCTCCATTATGATAGGTTCTTTACCCTTATCAATAGCTTTCGCAACCTTAGAAGTCTCAACACGCTTTTTGGGCAACCATTTTTCTATAGTATAAACTTGTGTCCATCAAGCGTTTTACAATTCTTCTTATTGTGTCCAATCTTTTGGCAATGGAAAAAATAATTTGGAGCATCTTCATATTCAATATTTTTGTAGAAGCCCTAATTCCCCTTCTTTAACTAGAAACGACAACGCAACTCCTTCGAAACATCCAACTCAATGCAAATTCTCGCTGTCCTTTGTTTTGTCAAAGTTATCATTGAAGTATCAATTTTTAGGGGATTTCCTTCATTCTCTTGATTGAAAAGAGGGCTCCTTTAGTAAAAAATGCAGTGGTAGTGAAGGAAGATTAATCCAAACCGGGGCTATCGATGATTATTCTGTCAGTGAAAATTTTAGTGACCACTTGAAGACTTGTATAGTGAAACCTTCAAAAGATTGCACACCCCTTATCCAAAAAGAATGTAATCTTCCTTGACGTCAAAACGTAGCAATATGTGATGGTATTCTAACAAACCAATATGAAAAATCCCTTTTAAAACCTATTACCATAATTTAATTTCATAATTTATCCATAGTCAATTACCCAGGGGAGAATTTTTTGACAAGAGAATTAGCAAAAGAGGTAGCCAGTTTTGCGACTTCATCAAAAGTAAATTCAATGCAAGGCTCACCCTTGTAGTTTGTAGGGTCTTTAACAATAACATGATCAAGGTGGTTGGTAGAGTTTTGTATCACATTTGAGAAGGAATGTTTTTCTGCAAGTAGAGGAGACAACTGGCTACCAAAGGCGGTTGCTATGAGGTTGACATCTAAGGGTCGTATGAAATCTTACTAGATGTTCTCATATTCGTTAGTGTAGGTGATGCTTGTGACATAATTTTAACTAATAAAACATATATGCATTGATGTAGAAATCTTCATCCACGATGGCCATGACAAACTCACAAATCTACCAAATACCCAAATCCAACTGATTCACTTCTCCAAATCCAAATTTGTTCAAGCTTTCTCTTTACTCACAAATCCCAAATTCAATGATTCTCACTCTTGGTTTATCATGATTGTATTAATCAATGCCTAAGTTGATCATTGATTCTATGTTTCTCATTATGTTGTAGTCATTTTTTGATCTTAACGAGTCTCAAAATAACAACGTTTTATTTCTGTCGCTCTTCCTCTTTTCAATTTTCTCAATGATCAAATTCAATTCGAAAGACTTTACCCACTTTGATATTGTGATTAAGTTTACTCCAGATATTGCCACAGCTTCTGTTTGATTGTTACAGCCCCTCTGTCATGATATAATTGATCGATTAATACTTGACATCTAATACTTGAACTTGAGAGAAGAACATGTTCTTAACCAATCCAACATCTCAGAGATTTTTTATTCAATCATGTTACTTATTTTATATAAAAAGGAAACTACTTGCATCAACAACGGAGCTTCCCAGTGCATAGAGAGGCCTACACTTCTAAAAGCCTATGTTCATCCTTAGCTTCTCTTCTTTTCCCTTTTTTTTAAGGTTAGAGTTAATTTTAAACATGAAAATTATTAAGGAACTTTTAACTTATCCTTTATTAGCTTTATCTAACTTTTTCAATACCTTTGAGATTGAGTATGATGCTTTGGGTGTAAGAATTAGTGAAAATTTTTAAATTAAAATGAATTTATTAATATAATGTGAAAAGTAGCAATAAGGTATTAGTATAAATTTGTACAAAAACAAGATGTGGAAAAATTCATCAAAATTTTAAATCTATCATCCTTTAGAATTGCTAGCAATAAAATAGTCAAATTGTTATAGGTTCCATATTCTTTTAAGTGAGTAGCTTGAGTCTTTAATAGTAGTGGAAGTAATTTCTCTAATCTAAAAATAGATTTTATAAGAAAGTTCATGTTTCTCTGTTTTATTATTCTTGAACAATCTTTGATTCCTTTCACTCCATATTATATACACTGAGTAGTTTAGGCTTAATCTTAGACATTTTTTAATATTTCCCTATTTTTTTGTATTGCTTTTTAGCCCATATGAAAATGCTATCCCAATTAACAAATGGAATGAACATATTCATGATATGTTGCATTCTAGCCCATATGGTACCTGTGTAGTTGTATTAAAAGAATAAATGGTTTATGGTTCAAAATTGCATAAGGTACAGAGCTGGTCACTAACTCCCTTTCACATATCTTTGGTTTTTAATCTTCCTCTAGTAGTTAGCTAAGTGACAAAAGAATCTTTGGGCATTAAAGAGCCTTTCTAAAAAATGTTTTTCCATAGATTGATCTTTTGGTGAAGTCTCCATTTTTATTGATAGTCTAGATTTCTTTATCCTTCATTATAGGGTTATGCAAATAGTTAGGGAGGTGGTTCTACAATCTATCAACACCTTTACGAGTTATTAACCAAACATTCTAGTGAATGGCATGCATAACTCTATTCTAGATTGGAATTTTAGATGCAAGTGTTGAAAGTTCCCCTCTTAAGACTAAAAGAGTTTGAATGGCCAAGTTGTCTAACTAGAACTAAGTGTCTTAACCATTTCCAATATGAATTCTGATAAAGGATTGTATAACCAATCTTTTCCTAAGCAATTATATAAAGGGCCATGACTGTTCATTCTTTTCACATATTTTCTGAAAGTTGGAATCCCTCAAAGTAATACTCATTTGTCCATTTGCTCCAAAAAGCCTCTTTGTCATTGAAGAGTCTCCAAATTCTCTTAACCACTAGAATTGTCTGGATCATCTGTACTGAGACAAATCCTCATCCACCTTCTCACTTTTTCCAACATAATTTCTCCCACTTGATTTCTAGTCCTTTAGGATTATTAAACTTTCAAGTAAAGTTTTTAGTGCATTTCTCCAACTCCTTGTTGTTCTTCTTGGGCAAGAAAAGTTGAGCACTCTAATAAATGTAAAGATTATTTAGCACTAAAATGATAAGTTGAACTCTTATAGAAAATGACAACTTGAACTCTTCTAGCTTATGATAAAGCTTTATTTTTTCATGCATTTATTCTCGTTTTGAATTTCTTTAATAGTAGTGGACAATCTTGATATCTTAACTTCTCAAAAGAGACTGAAATTCCAAGGTAATTAAAAGGTAGGTAGTGAACATTCAATCCAATTATATTTTTTAATCTATCAGTGCTAAAAACATCATAAGAAAAATAGACCTTTCTCTTTTTCAAGTTGACACTTATTTCTAGAGTTCTTATAAAATGATTGAAGAGATTTGTGCAGTAGAGAGATAGAAATTTGATTAGCTC
The DNA here is from genome assembly GCA_027478495.1 of Erythroxylum alaternifolium. Classification (NCBI taxonomy): domain Eukaryota; kingdom Viridiplantae; phylum Streptophyta; class Magnoliopsida; order Malpighiales; family Erythroxylaceae; genus Erythroxylum; species Erythroxylum alaternifolium. Next base: position 11,093 of record JANIIA010480419.1, on the reverse strand, counting down.
TACTGAACATCATTAGATCATCTGCAAATCTAATATGAGTAAGTTATATCTCCTTGTATTTATGATGGAAATTAAAACTAGGAGATCTTGATATGTTTAGCCTAATTATCCTATTGAGAACCTCCATGGACATAACAAACAAGTATGGAGAAAGTGGGCCTTCCTACTTTATCCCATTAGAGTTTTGATGTAAGAAAGGAATTTAGTAGTGTAATTTAGTGAGAAGCTTTGTGAGAAACCTTGAATTAGGAAACTTATAATAAGGAAATGTATGCATTGTTAAGAGGCTTAGTGACTTGGAAAGACTACTTATGGACTAAGGAGTTTATGATATACATAGATCATAAACATTGAAATACATTCAAGGTCAAAGTAAGTTAAGAAAGAAAGGTACCAAGTTAGCGGAATTTATTGAGAATTTTCCTTATGTGCTAAAATATGAGCAAGGTAAAAATATGTACTTGTTGATGTTATATTGAGGAGACATGCTTTTTTGATTACTTTATACACTAACTTGATGGTTTTTAAGCATATTAGAGATTTGAGTTAAATTCGTAAGACCTCCGGGATTTGATAAACTATTACATTAGTCCTTTATTTTGAAAAACTATAAAATACCATCACTGTGTTTTAATTAATATATCATACATTTCTCTTACCATCAAGTTTCCAATAAAAATATCATTTATACACATAAAAATGATGTCATTTTTAGAAATTACAGGGGGTTATTCATATTTTTAAAATTCAAGGGATACATTCTCTTTAGAGATTCCACCTCTTTCTACATGAAGCTCATTTAAAGTTTATAATACTTTCCAACCTCTAGTTCCTACATTCTTATGCCTTCTATTTTGGAACTCTGTGTGCTTATAAAAAACTCCCTTACTTTTACTTTCTATTATCAATTTATTCCTCAATAATATCCTCTTTCTTATACAGTCTATTTCTTTCCATCATCTTTCCTTTTGTTATCTTCTCTGGTCGTTCTATTGGAGACTTTTGCTATTGGTGTTGGTCACTATCATTTAATTTCATTTGCTTTACATAACTTTTATTTATTATGTTTTGCTATCATCTGTTGCACTAATAGATGCTTTGAATTGTTTCCTGCCTCTTGCTCTTTCTCAAACACTAGCTACTCCAAACCATATTGTATCTCAACCTTCTTCTCTAAAAATATCAGGAAACTTGGGTGTATGTGTGATAAGTGCAGATTTACATATATTTTATATGTGACTATTGCATGAAAAGTGCATGTGAACTAGGTTTTTCATTTTAATGTTACATGATTGTGTATATTTTATGCTTTTTTTAGGTATTTTTGTGTTGCATGTGGCCATGTTAGTGTTTAGTTATGTTCTAGTATGTTTTTACATACATTTTGTGTAAGTTGGTGTGTTAACCTTACCATTGCATTCAATGTGTGCATGCATAGGTCTCATTATGTGTGTTGTTATTTTGTGTATTAGTTGGAATGTGTTAAGGCATGATTAAATGCTTATTTTCATGGTGTATTGGTAGGTTAAATGGTGCAATTAAGTGAAGGAAGCATGGAAAAAAGCTGGGATGTTAAAATAAGAATGTGACATTGGTGGTCACAACCGTGACTTAAAAACTTGGCTAGCATAAAAGTCATGTGCCAGCCATGTTTTAAGGACAATTAACTGCAAAAAATTAGGAGGGCAGGCCAGGACAAGAGAGGAAGCTTATGAGTGGGTCGGTATAAGGAGAAAAGGTGACAAAAAAGTGAGAAAGGGGAGCAAGAATGAAAGCTGTCTAGGTTTGGTGTACTAGTCACGTGATGAGTGATGTAGGGCTGCATAAAAACAAGGAAAGGAGGCCAAAAATAGGGGATTTTCACGGGAGAACATAGATGAACAAAGGAGGGCCACAAAGGAGGCATTTGGAGATGTATATTGGAGGAGAACAGTAAGGATTCCAAGGCTACACCAAAGTTGTCTAGATTTGCAGCTTGCTTCCTAATGCAATAAGCTTCTTTTTCCTATCATTTTCTCACATCTTTTTGATTTATTTTTGTTTATTGCATGTGTAGAAGTTTGGAACCTGTATTGATGATGATTGAGTTATGTTTGATGGATTGCTAGGCTGTTTTAGGATTATTCTTACTCAACCTATATAAGACTTCACTTTATGCAATGTTATGATCATTTATGTGTGTTTATGGTATTTGGACGCTCATGCTTAGTCTACATAGAGATATGGGGCTGAGAAATATGCTGTGAGTGTACCATAAGAGTGGGAATTCATGTAGGACATTCCATTTATCAAGTTACTTCATCATTTACATAGAGATATGGGATGTGGTGTATCTATCCAAAGTGGTAATCGAATCTAATTAAGGATTAGTTTAAGAATGGAGGTTGAGAGATCACATACCACATTTTAATAGTTATTTTAGGATTATTTGGTCTAATTGTTGAGAGAGAAAGGGCTGAGACATTAGAAAATACTTAGGACTAAATACGATCATATTGACAAAAATTGAAAGATTGCATGGGTTAGTAAAGGTAATCCTAACTTTAGTAATTCAGTTTTTTCCAATTTCAACATCGATTCCTCTTGTTTTTGACAACTTTAATTCTGTGATTTTTTCTCCTAATTGCTACTTTGATTGTTTTTAATTGTTCATTAATTAATTGCTGAAACAAAGTTTAATTTAAACTAATAAGTTGACTACACAATTCCTGTGGGATTCGATACCAAGTATATTACAAGACGACCCGTGAACTTGTAGTACTTAGGAAAACAAGTAGGATAGTTAAATGCCTATCAAGTTTTTAGCGTCATTGCTGGGGAGTTTGGCACTAGCATCAATGGTAGTTTAAGTGGCTTTGATTTGAGATTTTTCTTAATTTTCTTAGTTTAGTTCATTTAGCTAGTTTAACTTAGCTTATTTTGTTCACTTAGTTAGTTTAGTTTAGTTGGAACTTTTTCCTCGTATGTGGGTGAGGGTATAAAAATGAGAAACTTAGGGGAATTTTTGAGAGGCAAAAATGTAGATATCACCAAACTTGAGCTTGAATTAAGGAAAGCACCTAGGCAAGATCAAATTAAAAGGATAATGGCTGATCAAGAGTAATAAGAAAGAGGAGATAAGAGGACATTAATGGATTTCATGCTGTCGGGATTCAATCCTAACTAGCAAGGAATTTTGAGGCCACCTGTTAATGCTAATAATTTTGAAATTAAGCTGGCCTTGTTAAACATCCTTTAGCAGAATGTGCAATTCTAGGGTCTACCCCCATGAAAACCCCAATATACACTTGGAAAATTTCTTAGAAATCTGTAGTACATTCAGATACAATGAATTATTTGAGAAAGCGGTCAGGATGAGATTGTTTCCTTTCACTTTAAAAGATAGACCGACGGCACCACTAAATTCTTTGACCCTCGAATTTGTGAGAACATAGGATCAGTTGGCCTAGACTTTCCTTTCTAAATATTTCCCATTGACCAAGACCACAAAAATCATCAAGGAGATCACAACCTTCCAATAGTATGATGGGGAGTCTCTTTATGAAGTTTGGGAGATAATTAAGGAGTTATAGAGGAGATGCCCCCATCATAACTTACTGAGAGAGTTTTTATTGCAAACATTTTACAATGGAGTTATGGCAGCAATAAGGAGTGTAATAGATACCACAGCGGGTGGTTCGTTGATGCAGAAAACTATTGATGTCTTTTATTATCTTCTTGAAGATATGGCATCTAACACCTGTCTGTGGTCAATTGAAAGAATTAGGCGATGTCAAGTGAAGGAGCAAAAAGGGGTTGCGTTAACTTAGTCACCATCAGTCATACAAGCATAGATTGTAGCACTAACAAGGGAATCCACAACATTAATGCTCAATCGAGTTTTGTAAGTGTAGTGCAACAGGTCTGTGAACTCTGCAACAAACATGACCATATGACAGAAGATTGTTACCTGTTAAATAATGAAGGAATGGATCAGGTAACTTGTATGGGTATGCAGAATAGAGCAACCAATCCATACTCTAGTTCATACAACTTAGGGTGGAAAAACCACTCAATGCGAGGTAGCCAAGCCCACCTAGATTCTAACAAGACTCTAATAAGGCTTTGGAGTCCAAATTGAATAAGTTGATTGAGGTGGTGACCACTAAATTTAATGACCAGGGGGAAAACATAAACAGGATGGAGGAAGAAGAAAAGAAGGCTCGAGCATATAATGAGTCAATGTTCAAAAATAAAGCGTCGTCCATTCATAATTTGGAGGTGTAAATGGGCCAACTAGCCACAACATTAACAAGTAGACCTCTAAGCAACCTTTCTAGCTCCTCAGAACCCAGTCAGAAGGAGCAATTGAAAATAATACAACTGAGAAGCTGGAAAGAAGTGGGAGGGTCATCTGGCACAGAAACCGCACAAGGTTAACTGAGTAATCAATATGCGATTACTGAAGAGAAGGAGAAGGATGAACAAGAACAAGAAAAGGAAAAACCATAAGTATCACCTCCTCCTTACATGCCAAAAGTACCATACCCATAGAGTCTATAGCTAAATTAGGTGGATGCCTAATTTTCAAAATTTTTGGATAAGCTGAAGAAACTATAGATCAACATTTCTTTAGTGGAGGCATTACAAAATATGCCCAAGTACATTAAGTTCTTATAGGATATCCTCACTAATAAGTATGCCTGGGAGGACGATCAGACAATGTCTCTCACTGAGAGTTATAGTTCGGAGATCATGAGCTAATTGCCATCAAAATTGAAGGAACCAGGAAGCTTTACTATTCTATGTACTGTTGGCAATTTGGAATTTTTTAAGTGCTTGTGTGATCTGGGAGAGAGTATAAACCCTTATAGCATTATCAATTTTCAAGAAGTTGGGATTGGGTGATATGAAGCCAACTTTCATATTAACACAACTTGCGGACCATTCGATTAAGAAACCCTTTGGATTGGTGGAAAACGTGCTTGTAAAGGTTGATAAGTTCATCATCCCAGTTAATTTTGTGATTCTGGGTGTAGTAGAAGATTGTAATTATCCTTTGATATAAGGAAGACGTTTCATAAATACTGGAAGGGCTCTAATTGATGTTCATGATAGGAAACTCGTCTTGAGGATTGGTATGATCAAGTGGAGTTTAGCATGAACAAAACCCTCAAGAATGTAGGAGAAGGAAATGTATGTATCAGAGTTGATCTGATTGATGAATGTGTGGGGGAATCAGAAAAAGAAAAGGTAGTATACAAGAGAGAACCCAGAGGACAAGGACGAGATTGAAGAAGGGAGTGAAGAAAAAGAGGAGGTAAGAGAGGACGTACAACAAGAGTCTTTAGATAGAATAAACCTACCGACCCCACCCTCAACTAAAAAACCACCTGTACTAGAATTAAAGCCCTTACCTGCATTTTAAGATATACATTCTTAGGTGAGGGAAACACACTTCCAATTATTATTTCAAATTTGTTGAATGAAGATAAAGAGAAGCAGGTGGTCGGTACAATTCAGAAAAGGATGTAAGTACCGGGATGGAAACTTTTATATATTAGAGGTATTAGTCCCAATGTAGTAATGCATCAGATAAACTTAGAATATGGATGAAAAACAATGAGAGAGACACAACGAAGATTAAATCCAAACATGAAGGAAGTGGTAGAGAAGGAAATTGTTAAACTTCTAGATATATGCATCATCTATCCTATTTTAGACAAGCAATGGGTGACTCCCATTCAATGTGTTCCAAAGAAAGGTGGGATGATGATCTTTGTAGATCAAATAATAGAAAAAGTAGTAGGCCATGCCTTCTATTACTTTTTGGATGGATATTTGGGTACAATCAAATCTTCATATATCCAGGAGATTAGGAGAAGACCGCTTTTACATGTCCCTATAGTACCTTTGCCTATAGACGGATGCCATTAAGATTGTGTAATGCATCAGCGACCTTTCAAAGGTACATGATGGCTATTTTTGTAGACATGACTGAGGAAATAATGGAGGTGTTTACGGATGATTTTGCAGTCTTTGGAGATACATTTGAGTAGTGTTTGAAAAATTTAGATAGGGTTCTTTAAAGATGTGAAGACTCCAATTTGGTGTTGAATTGGAAAAAATGCCACTTTATAGTTCAAGAAGGCATAGTTTTAGGTCACCAAATTTCATGCAAGGGAATTGAAGTTGACAGGGCAAAAATTAAAGTAATTAATAAACTCTAACAGCCCTCTAATGTCTGCAGCGTCCGAGCATTTTTGGGACATGTTGGCTTTTATCGCTAGCTCATCAAGGATTTCTCCACAATAACAAAACCTCTCACTAAGTTGTTGGTCAAGGATATGCCTTTCAATTTTAATGATAATTGTTTGAATGCCTTAGACAAACTGAAGAAGGCATTGATTTCAGCACCTATTCTACAATCACCAGATTGGTCACTTCTATTTGAGCTCATGTGCGATGCCAGTGATTATGCTATAAGATGTGTGTTGGGCCAAAGAAAAGAGAAGAAATTTCATGCTATTTATTATGCGAGTAGGACATTGATCGGACCACAGCTAAATTACACAATAACAGAGAAAGAATTATTAGCTATGGTGTTTGCGTGTGATAAATTCCAATCATATTTTCTAGGCTCTAAAGTCATTGTTTTTACTGATCAATTTGCATTAAGATATTTATTTGTAAAGAAGGACACCAAGCCTAGATTAATTTGGTGGACTTTGCTCCTATAAGAGTTTGATATGGAAATTCGTGACAAGAAGGGAGTAGAGAACATGATGGCAGATCATTTATCTAGACTAGGATGAAAGGAATTTGAAGTTAAATTAGAGATAAATGAACAATTCCTTAACGAGGCTTTAATGTGGATAAATGCATCTAAGATACCGTGGTTCACAGACATTGTGAACTACCTGGCAAGTGGTATCTTACCCTTTGATCTTAAGTACCCACAATGGAAAAAGTTTCTTTTCGATTATTCACATTATATATGTGAAAAGGCACTTTTGTTTAAAATGTGCGCTAATGGCTTACTGAGTCGTTGTGTTTTAGACTGTGAGTTTTATGCTATTTTGACTCATTATCACAATTCTGTATATGCTGGACATTATGGGGCTAATAGAACATCTGTTCGAGTACTAGAGTGCTGATTCTTTTAGCCAATATTATATAAAGATGCATAAGAATGGGTAAAAAATGTGATAGGTGTCAAAGGATAAGGGAATGTATTTAAAAGGGATGAAATGACGATGACAGAAATACTTAAAGTTGAGGTCTTTGATGTTTAGGGGGTTAGGTTTTATGGGACCATTTTTATCTTCATATGGAAACAAATATATTTTAGTTGGTGTAGATTATGTGTTGAAATAGACTGAGCTGATGGCAACTACAATAAATGATGGTCTAGTGGTGCAAAAGTTCTTTAAGAAGATAATTAATAGATTTGGAGTGCCACGGGTCATCATTAGTGACAGAGGTACCCATTTTTGGGATAATCATTTTGAAACATTATTGAAAAAATATGAAGTGCAACATAGGATACCGACACTGTACCATCCCCAATCAAGTATCCAAGTTGAGGTCGTTAACTGAGAATTGAAAAAAAGTTTATCAAAGACCGTCAACTCTTCAAGAAAAGATTGGGCGAATAAAAGGGATGAGGCAGTTTGGGCCTACCAGACATCATTTAAGACAAGCATTGGTATAAAACCTTATAGACTGATTTATGGAAAGGCTTGTCACTTATCGGTAGAATCGAAACATAAGGCGTATTGGGCAATTAAGGCCCTAAATTGGGATGAAAAAGCAACAGGGGAAAAATGAAAGCTTCAATTGAATGAGTTAGAAGAATTAAGGCTGTAAGCGTAAGAAAATGCAAAATTGTATAAGGAAAAGGTAAAGCGATGGCATGATGCAAATCTCAAGCAGAAGGACTTCCATATAGGGGGATATGGTTTTACTATTTAACTCGAGACTTCATTTGTTCCCAAGAAAATTAAAATCTCGATGGAGTGTTAGAGTTCGATGGAGTGTTAGAGTTAGAAAATGATCATGGAGAGACCGTTAAAGTGAATGGCCATTGCTATAAGCCTTATTTCAACAACCAATTGCCCAAAGAATGAGAGAAGCTATCTCTTCAACCCCTCTAGTGATCCAAACATAGGCTAAAGAGTCTTGCTAGTGACTATGAAAACTAGCATCAATTTCTTTTTATAGTTTTGTGTGTTATATGTTATATGTTATATGTTTTGTGTTTTATTTTACTAATTTTTTAAAATTTTACGTCTGACTGTAGGAAGATGAAAGATGAGAACAAGGGATCTATGCTGAGGGAGTACACTTTCCAATAATGCTACCTTTACTGCCGTCCCATTGAATAAGCTTTCTTTTTCCCTTTATCTTTTATTTTTGTTATTTCTACTTTTGTATGTCAATTGTGTATTTGATTGTTTCATTTTTCACACTTCCACACATTGAGGACAATGTGTGGTTTAAGTGTGGAGGAGCGGTATGCAATTTTGCATTGCATATTATGTGTTGTATTTAACTCCCCGAAAATTTTCCTATTTTGTATGATTTTGTGTCAATATGCATAATTGTCTTTCAAGTCTTATGTGCATTTGCATTATATGTCACTATCGATAATGAATTAATGGCATAGTCAGACGAGGATGAAATTAATTTTAAATGTGATTACTTAGCATATGAAAGTATTTTAGCTTATGAATTTGTGTTTGATTGAGAATTGAAGTAAATCTGCATGTGAATTAGGATATATAACCTATTTTTGCATTTGATGTTACATAATGGATGTATTTACATTTACAATCAATTAAACTGGTAGGAAGTTACAAGTAGTCTATTTTTGAAAATTGAAAAGCTTTAAAGAAATGAAGTAGGTTAAAATGTGAAAAAGGAAAAAAAAAGAGGTTTGTGTAAATGGATAGCTATTTCGCTGCCCTAAAAAGGGTTAAGAATAGAGCTGGTATTTGACTGTGAAAGGAGATATAGCTGAGTGATTGAGGGACATTCATCACAAATGTTTACTTTCACATCAAAAGGCTAGAATGACCTACCAGTTAAGCTTAATAATAATATATCTATCTATCTATCTATCTATCTATCTATCTATATATATATATATATATATAACTTGAGTAACTAGGGGACATTCATCATAAATGTTTTCCTTCACATCAAAAGAATACGTTAGCATTAAAAACATACTTAAAAAATTTGTTAATGAAATAAAACCTTACCGATTTTTGTATAATAGCTATAATTTTCATAAAGGCGTCTCAGTAATAGAATACCTTTCTACTTCATTAATATTCATAAATGTATTTATTCAAGTGACATAAATATAGGGATAGGTTATAATTATCATGATTGTACATTTATTTCGTTCCATTTGAGCATGAATGAATGAGTTGAAATGTTGGATTATATTGGATGATTGCGTTGAAGATTGAAAGATTTCTTTAAGATTATCACCATTGTGCCACTATCATATAGTTGTGTGTTTTGTGAGTGTGAATGTTTGGTGTAATGTGTGCATTGTGTTGTGAACTATTTTTAGTTTTGTGTTTTGTTTTGCTTGAGGAGAAGCAAAAAATTCAAGTATGGGGGAGTTGATAAGTGTAGATTTACATATATTTTATGTGTGACTATTACATGGAAAGTATATGTGAACTAGATTTTTCAAGTTAATGTTGCATGATTGTTTATATTTTAAGCTTGTTTTGGGTATTTTTACATTGCACATGGCCATGCTAGTGTGTAATTATGTTTTAGTATGTTTGTACATACATTTTGTGTAAGTTGGAGTGTTAACCTTACCATTGCATTCAATGTGTGCATACATAAGTCTCATTGTGTGTGTTGTTATTTTGTTTATTAATTGGCATGTCTCAAGGCATGATTAAGTGCTTATTTTCATGGTTTATTGGCAGGTTAAATGGTGCAATTAAGTGAAGGAAGCATGGAATAAAGTTGAGACATTAATGGTCACAGTTATGACCTTACTGTTAAGTAAAAAGACTTTATGATGATTAATTTTGATGACAATCAAATAATGTTTTTAACAAGTGTGTTAAGTGTATAGACAAAGTACAAACACAGACGCAGAAGGAAACACAGACGCGAAGTCGAGATACAGACGCAAAACATAGATGCAGACGCAGACGCAGACGCAAAGAAAACATAGACACAGACGGGAAGGCAACACAAACGCAGACGCAAAAAACATAGACGATACTATGAAGAGACATGGGCACGTTAGACAGTTATTTAGTTAGAGTTAGTTTAAAAGAAGCAGTTATCAAGAATCAAAAAGCCGTTATCAAAGATCAAGAAGCAGTTAAAGACGAAGGCTATAAATACTAGCTGTAGTCGAAGATGTTAAAGATCTTAACAATCTTAGAAACTCTTAGCAATCTTAGAAAAAGTTAGACAAAAGAGAAATTCTGTAGTGCTATACGAAGAGAGTTGATCTCTGTAACGAAAGCTCACATTCTTTTTCTAGTGAGAGAAAGAAAAGGCTGATAGCCTGGAGAGGCTAAGATAGTAGAAAGAATACTTTGTAAGAGATCTGAAGAGGCTCTGGAAGGGAAGAAAGAATACTTGTAATTGTTTGGAGTATAGTCAAACACTCAGACGAACTCTGAGGACTAGACGTAGCCCACAGTTTGGGGTGAACCAGTATAAAATTGCAGTGTTTATTCTTTACTCCTTCCTTCAGTTTATTTTGTTGTTAAACAATTATAAAGAAGTTACTTGGGATTTACCTAAGTAATAGTTTTCTTATAAACTTTGCGATATCTTTTAACAAGAAAGAGAAGTTCTTAGCAAGATTCTTTATTCAGAAAAAGGATACAATAATTCAACCCCCTTCTTGTGTATCGAGTTTCTTATACGTAAAGTGTATACTAACGTTTGATTGACTTCAATTTGTACCAGAGGTCGGTTTCCTAGAACCACCTTTACAAAGTGAGCACAAAGATCCATGGCAGAATCACATGTTTTTATAGCTGAAGGTGCCTCCGTCATAAGACCTCCTGCGTTCAATGGTGAAGATTATCATTATTGGAAGGACAGGATGTGGCTCT
>JANIIA010480413.1:0-16429 GCA_027478495.1 Erythroxylum alaternifolium | reverse complement strand
ATCATAATCCGAGACAATATGTGGGGCTTCATTAAACTTAGGATTTTTGGACTATTTAAGCATCATTAAGCCTCCATTTCGGAAAAAGGACGAAACCCTTATGTAAAATGACCATCTTTGGCGTGAAGAACATATGTTTGGAGCCTTGGGGAAGGATTGAAATCAAGGATCATCATTAAGATTGGGCAAAATAGCACTTCAACACTAAAACTTGTAGATTTTAGCAAAGAAGAGAAGGAGTCTTGTTATTCAATTTTCTATCAATTTTACTTCTTCTATTCTTTGTAAAATGATTTATTTGAATGTTGATGATGTTATGGGGACCATGCTAGGCTGATTTAGTTTTAGGGATTGCTTTTGAACTATTTTGCCAAAACTCTTATTTTGTTAAAATGAATGAAGTTGTCTTTGATAATTGTTGATTTAAATTGTTATCTTGCAATAATCGAGAGAGTGAGTAATATAAATTTGTGTAGTATTGTACAATGAGAGTTGATAACCTATAGACTTACAATTATCATGTTAATTGAGTAGTTAAAAGAGAGATCTCGGCTAGTCAATTGATTACCCATATGGTAGTTTAATAATTAGTTTAATACGTTGAGTCATTGGGTAGGTTGAGGGATCATCCAATTGATTCTCTACGAAGCTTGGGAGAGATTTAAAGAACTTTAGAGAAGTTGTCCTCATCACAACCTGTCGGGAGAGTTCCTGCTTCAGACCTTCCACAATGGAGTGAATCAAAGCACTAGAGGAACCATCAATGCGGCAACAGGAGGTTCATTAATGAGGAAGATGGTGGAAGTAGCTCATAATCTGTTAAAGAGTTAGTAAGCAACAGTTGCATGTGGTCAAACGAGAGGAGTAGACAGGGACAAAAGGAACAAAAAGGTATGATACCTATTGAATCTGTTACTGCCTTGCAGGCTCAGATCATGGCTCTTACGAAGCAGCTAAACAACATACAAGGAGCATCTTCCTTAACAGCTAAGGTGATACAAGTTCAATGTAAGTTGTATAGGCAAAGCAACTATAGCTCCACGGAGTGTTTTCTATTGGGAGCTGGTGGTATTGAATAGGTAAGCTATTTAGGCCAGCCACAGAAAGGAAATAATCCTTACTCTAATATCTATAATCCAAGGTGGCGAAATCATCTAAATTTTTCTTAGAGTAATAACAATACAGGTGGCCAGTAAAGACCACAAAGACCAACAGGATTTCAACAAGATCGGATCGAAGCAATGAAAAGTAAATTGGATAAGTTTATGAAGATGTTTGGTTCCAAACTGAAAGCTCAAGAAGAGAGTCAGAAATGGATGTTCGTAAGCCATGAGGAAAGTCAGCAGAAGATGGAGGCAAATTTTGACCAGATCGTGAAGAACCATGCCTCATTGATCCATAACTTGGAGGTTCAGGTAAGTCAACTTACTGATGCTATATTTTCTCAAAGTGTAGGTAGCATATCAAACCACATTGAGGTCATTCCAAGGGAGCAACTCAAAGCTATTGTACTTCGAAGTGGCAAGCAGATGGATGAACCAAGTAGGAGAAAGGACAACCATAAAAAAGAGAAAATACGGAGATAGAGGAAGAAGAAAAAGAAGAAGGAAGGCCGTATGTTTTACCACCCCCGTACAAACCCAAAATCCCATATCCACAAAGAGTAAAACAACATCAAGTGGATACTTAGTTTTTTGAATTTTTGGAGAAATGGAAGAAGCTACAGATTAATTTGTCATTGGTGGAAGCTTTGGAGTGCATGCCCAAGTATGAAAAGTTTTTAAAGGATATACTCACGCACAAACGCACTTGGGAAGACAATCAAATAGTTACATTGACAGAGAATTACAGTTCCATTATCTCAAGTCAAATGCCTTTAAAATTGCAAGATCCAGGGAGTTTCACTATTCCATATGTTATTGGGTATTTTGAATTTCCTAAATGTTTATGCAATTTGTGTGCAAGTATAAATTTGATGCCTTTGTCTATTTTTAGGAAACTTGGATTAGGAGAGGTTAAGCCAACTTCCATAGTTATTCAACTTACAGATCATTCAATAAAAAGACCATTTGGAGTCATGGAAGACGTATTGGTAAAAGTGGACAAATTTATATTTGTTGTTGATTTTGTTGTGTTAGATTTTAAGGCTGATTAGACTTGTCTATTGATTTTGGGGAGGCCCTTTATGAATACTGATAAGGCATTAGTTTATGTGTATAAAGGGAAACTTGTGTTGAGAATTGGTGATGAACAAGTTAAGTTTAATATGACAAAATCGTTGAAGAAACCAATGGATGGGAATGTGTGTATGAAAATTGATTTTGTAGATAAGTGTGTGAAGGAGATTAAAGAAGTCGATGAAATGAATGAAGTACACAAAGATGAAAGTGTGAAGGAAGAGGATTTATGTGAGGAAGTGGAGTTAGAAAGTTTTGAAAGAGCTGGTGCACCTACACCACCATCTACTGTTAAACCTCCCACTTTAGAACTTAAACCTTTTCCTTCCGATTTGAGATATATCTTTTTAGGGAAGAACCACACTTTACCTATCATTATCTCTAATGAATTAAATTGTGATTAGGAAGAGAAAGTGGTGGGGACTATTAGGAAAAGGATGAGAGTTATAGGGTGGAAAATTTCGGATATTAGGGGATTAGCCCTAACGTGGTGATGCTTCGGATTAACCTCGAAGAAGGATGTAAAACCATGAGGGAAAGATAGAGAAGGTTAAATCCAAATATGCAAGAGGTTGTAAAGAAGGAGGTGGTGAAACTTTTGGATGCTGGGATAATTTACCTCATTTCGAATAGTGAGTGGGTGAGTCCATCACAGTGTGTGCCAAAGAAGGGTGGCATGACGGTGATAGAAAATGAGAAAGGAGAAAAGATTTCCACTAGGCCTGTCACAGGTTGGCGAGTGTGTATTGACTATAGGAAGCTTAATTTGGCCACCAAGAAGGATCATTTCCTGTTACCTTTTGTAGACAAAATGATTAAGAGAGTAGCTGATCATTCTTTTTATTACTTTTTGGATGGATATTTAGGGTACAACGAAATATTTATATTCCCAGAAGATCAAGAGAAGACCATTTTCACATGTCCATATGGAACTTTTGTGTACTAAAGGATGCCTTTTGTTTTATGTAATGCACCTGCAACATTTCAAAAGTGCATGATAGCCATATTTGCAGACATGAATGATAATTTTATAGAGGTATTTATGGATGATTTTTATGTCTTGCATAGTCTTTTGACCACTGTTTGCTCAACTTAGACAAAGTGTTTCAAAGATGTGAGGAGTCGCATTTAGTTTTAAAATGGGAAAAATGTCACTAAGAGGGAATTGTATTAAGCCATAAGATTTCATATAAAGGGATTGAAGTGGATCGCGCTAAGACAGAAGTAATTGAAAAATTACCTCCTCCCTTTAACATCAAGGGTATCCGAGCTTTCCTTGGTCATGCAGGCTTCTACATACAGTTTATTAAGGATTTTTCTCTTATTGCAAAACCCTTAACTCATCTATTGGTTAAAGATGTGCCATTTGTCTTTAATGAAGACTGTCTGAATTCTTTTAATAGGTTGAAGAAGGCACTCGTAACTACACTAATTATGACGTTGCCGTATTGGTCTCTTCTGCTCGAGATTATATGTGATGCAAGCGATAATGTTGTTGGGTGTGTACTGGGTCAACGGAAGGAGAAGAGGTTACATACTATTTATTATGCAAGAAAGACGATGACGGGAGCATAGTTGAATTACGTAACTACTGAGAAAAAACTACTTGCTATTGTATTTACTTGTGAAAATTTTCATTCCTATTTGTTAGGCTCACATTGTATTTATAGACCATGTAGTGATACGTTACCTTTTTGCCAAGAAAGATGCCTAGACTAGGCTCATTCGATGGGTACTCATGCTCCAAGAGTTTAACATTGAAATCAAAGACAAGAAATGAGCAGAAAATGTCGTAGAAGATCACTTATTAAGACTCAAAAGATGACATCATGAAGAGGAAGAGGAAATCAAGGAAAGTTTTCCTGACGAGACCTTGATAATGGTAGATAACCCTTTCCTTCCTTGGTTTTTAGTTATTGCAAACGACCTTTTAAATGGTATTCTTCCTTCTGATTTGTCATATCAATAAAGGAAGCATTTCATATTTCAATTCTCTCGTTATATTTGGGATGAACCTATACTTTATAAGATCTATGATAATAGTTTAAAAACAGGTGCATTCCTGAAGATGAAATGTTTGAGATCTTAACACAATGTCATAGCTCCTCGTGTGCAGGGCATTATGGAGTTAACAAAGCTGCTGCACGAATCTTGGAGTGTGGATTCTATTGGTCGACTTAGTTTAAAGATGCTCGAGATTTAGTGCTCAAGTGCAATAGCTATCAAAGAGTGGGCAACTTATCAAAGAGAGATGAAATTCCGCTTTCGAATATAATGAAAGGGAGATTTTTTATGTATGGGGTCTGGATTTCATGGGACCATTCCTATCCTCTGAAGGTAAGACCTATATTTTAGTTGGAGTTGGTTACATTTCTAGATGGGTTGAAGCAGGTGCTACTCCTACCAATGATAGGAAAGTGGTTCATAAGTTCATTAAGAAGCTTTTTACTAGATTTGGGGTGCCTAGAGCAATCATAAGTGATGAGGGGAGTCATTTTTACAACAAACCATTTGAGAACCTTTTAAGAAGATACAAGGTTCATCATAGAGTGGCTACCCCGTACCATCCTCAAACTAGTGGCCAAGTGGAGGTGGTGAATACAGAGCTGAAAAAGATTTTAGTAAAGGCATTGAACATTTCAAGAAAAGATTGGTCATTAAAGCTAGATGATGCACTGTGGGCTTATAGAACAGCTTTCAAGACCCCCATAGGCACAACACCATATCGGGTTGTGTATGGCAAAATATGTCATTTACCATTGGAGTTGGTGCATAGAGTATTGGATCCTGATTTTTTTCTAAATTGCTTATTGTTTGTTTAATTATTTATTTATGTTTAGTATGTTTGTTTATTTTTGTTTATTTATTTTTTGAATCGAATCATTGATTTAGTAGGCATGAATAAAGATTGAAAATTTGATGGAAATATTGGAACTTAGTTAGAATTAAAATGGTGTTAAGTGGATTAAAGGACTCAGAGCCATAAAAGACAAAAGAAGGACAAAATTGGAAAGGCTAAGTAAGTGAGGCGTATAATTGGAAGAAAGAGAATAAAAGTTTTCTTAAATTAGAAGAAGAGAGGAAGGTGTCATAAGAAGCAAAAGAGAAGAGAAAAAAATGTGAAGGAAGAAAAGAAAAGAGAAGGAAAAATCGTGGAAGCTAAGAGAAAGAAGAAGAAGGAAAAGATTTGAGCTAGTTTAAGGTAATTTTCTTCATCTTTCTTCTTATTTTGTTAGAAAATCAAAAGGGATTAGAGAAGAGAATAGGTTGGTGTTGGAAGAAAGGAGAAAAGAAGGGAACCCATTTGATCTTAGGGTTTTTAAGTTAACTTAATGGGAAATTGGTTTGTTTTAGAAAATCAAGAAAATCGTACCCAATAACAAAGGAAAGGGCCAAATTGAGATTGGATTTTCAAGAGTTATAAGGTGAGTAATTTATTTATGGTTATTTTGAAATGAGCAAATTTTCTTTGTGTGTGTGTTGTGTGTTAAAATGATTTTCTTTGAAATATTGTGATGTGCAAATTTGCATTATGAAAATTGAATTGTGAGTATAATTATGCTGTGCCTTGGAATTGTATCATAGCATTTTGATTTAAGTGGAAAGAAGAAAAAGCATATGAATATGAACTTGTGATTGATTAAATTGAGTATGAGATTTAATTGTGTTTGGGCAAGAGAGGAACCGTTTCGTAGTCACGTGCACGTTGACATAAGGCCTTCTTCAGGCTGCCCGCTTATGGCATACGAGATCCAAAAAGTAGACTCGTTTTGTTCACGGAGTAAACTTCGGTTTCTCTATTTCATTCCATAAAACCCTCAAGCCATTTGTTTGTGCATTTGCATCTTTGATGTGTTAAGTTTTGATGAAGTTGTGTATTATGCTTTGATGCTAAATCACATCCAATATGTTTTATGTGATGATGTATTAAGTTATGAGTTATGAATATTGAACTTACATTCTTGGGTTAAGATAAGATAAGGATGCTTATATGATTAGATGCATGTATGTTTGATTGTGTCGCTCATCGCCAATGGCTATAAATATATTAGCCACTGAGCTATATAGCTCAACCCAATTTTTCCTTCCTCAGGTGCAGAACGAGAAGATTAACGATCCTTACAAGGCATTCGAAACTCCAAAATAGCTAGAAATCTTTTATACTAAGCTCGTGACTAATTTTTGGATAGCTTTATAGGCATATTAAACATGAGCATCCTTTTGTATTTTGTGTTAAGTTGATGTGTATGTTCATGTGTAACTAAATCTATGTACAAACTTCATTTGATTCGATAATGAGTTTTAGAATTTAAGACGTTCTTTGTATATGTTTGTATTGATCTTTTGGTTGAGTTGTAAATGGTTTTATGGGAAGATTGTATGTGTATGTGTATTAAGTTGTGTTTGATGTTTTAGTGATAGATGTTGGATTGTTGGGTTTTGGGTTATGATTCTAGGGTTTCGCTGCGGCGAAGCCAGAGGTTAGTCGTGACGAACCTTTCCCAAAGGGTATTTTCTTTTAACCTTGGTACCTTCTCCCCGGCGAAGTCAATCTTCTCGCCGCGACGTATCTTAGTAACTTCACTGCGGCAAAGTCAGACCATCGCCGCAGCATATCTTGGTAACTTTGCCACAACGAACTTTTCCCGAAAGGTCCTTAGTGGTACTTACCATAGTTTCACCACGTTGCTACCTTAATCTCGATTTGAACCTCTCACTCTTCAGGACTCAACATCTTGAATACGTTCACGTCTTTTGATATTCTGGATAGTTGGGCTCTAGAAATGAGTTCTAACATAGAGCATATTAAGCAATTACGAAATTGAACATGGATTGGAAGCTGGTAGGAGAAAAGTGATTGTTACATCTTGACGAGTTGGATAAGTTAAGGTATGATGCTTATGAAAATGCTAAGCTATATAAAGAAAGAGCTAAAAAGTGGTATGATGGCCATACCAAGAAAAAGGAATTCAAGAGTGGAGACTTAGTACTTTTATTAAATTCAAGACTTCGATTGTTCCTTGGAAAGCTCAAATCAAGATCGAGTAGGCCCTTCAAAATTCTTTAAGTGTTTCCTTATGGAGATGTGGAGCTGATAAATGAAAAAGGGGAAACATTCAATGTCAATGGGCATCACTGTAAACCATATTATGGAGGGACATATCCACAAGGAAGGGAAGTTATCTCTCTCTTATCTTTAGCTCTTTCATGAATGTATGAGGAATGGTCAAGCTTATGACCTTAACTTAGCATGTTTAATTTCTTTTTGATTGCCTTTGTCTATTTTTTTGTTTGATTTATTTAATTATGTTTGTGCTTAAAGTGAGTTTGATTGATGTTTATTGGTGTTTGAAGTACAACATATTTTCTTTTCAAAATTCTTATTGATGATATTAACTTGATGAGTTTGTAGGTTGTGGGAGTATGGAGAAGTAAATTTAAGGACGGAAGAAGGTTTGAAAGTGTGAGAATCACCATATGGGAATTGTGGTGATTTCTCCAGAAAGTTTCTAAAGAGTAATCCCACGACTGTGGGAATTGTAGTGATTCCCACAATCGTGGGAATTCTCTCCAGAAAGTTTCTAGAGAGTAATCCCATGATCGTGGAAATTGTAAGAATTCCCACAATCGTGAGAATCCTATCCGGGAGGGAAATTTAAACTTCCCTACCATTTTCTTCTTTCACCCACTCTTAAAATTTTCACTCTTTCTCTCTCTAACTCACAAAAATCCTCCTCCCATTCTCTAAAATCTTCAATTTTCTTCTAGATTCTTGGTATTTTCTTTAAATATTTCATTATTCTTCCAATCATTTCATCTTTTAATGCATTAATCATTCCAAAAGAAATGGATTAGGGTAAGATTTCACTTTCTCTCTTTAAAACTCGAATTTCACTTTTTTTCTCTCATTTTTTTGCAGAATTTCCTCTCCTAATGGCACCAAAGAAGATGATAGCTTGAAAACTGACCAATGAAATCTGTTCACAAGGTTACATGCACTAGGTTTTACTATTTATAACCTTGGCAAATTCCTCAAGTGCACAGGTTGTTTACGTAGTAACTAAGGTGTCGATCCCACGAGGAAGTCTAATCTAGTATTAAAATCTAAGGTTATCCTAAACTGCAATAATTCGAAATAAATAACTAATGTGGAAATTAAATCAATCAACAATCAATTATGAGAATTTAAAGTGCTGAAGTGTAAACAAAATAACAATCACACAACCCAATCTGAAATTAACCTAGAAATCATCAAGTGAGAGAAAGGGGATTTTTATTCGAAATTAATGGAAACCTAACCAATTATGCAATCACTGACTTAATGGGTCTAGACAATCCTAGGCTGAATTACTCTCTCTCGGGTTATAATTCTTAGCCCTAATTGATGATCCTTAGTTTAAATTATGGAATTGTGATCTCTCGATTCGCAATTGGCCCAAAACCTAAATTAGTTCTAAGTTTTCTTTTGCCTACCGAGAACCTGTGCTCAATCTCTTATTACACAATTCTACCGGTTTGATTCAATTCTTAACCTATTAATTCACCTAACTCTAATTAGCCCAAATTGATTTTTTTTTACCTAGCTTACCCTCTCAATTTATTGCCAAGTTATTAAGAGCATAATTGAATCACAATTAAATCAATAAAACACAATCAATCGATTTTTATTAATCTAAAAAATCAAGATCCAAAGGTGAGTATAAACACAAACTCAACATTTAGCACAATAATTCTCAACACTTATTTCAATCCTATATATGAATAAAACTGAAATAAATTGAAAAAAATGTCAGGAACAGAGTCGTGGAGACAGTAACAGTGGGAAACCACCTATTCTGGGAAGTACGTCGCGTCAAACTCTTCTCCTTGTTTCTCTTCCTTTATCTCCTTCCTCAATCTCTTGATTTCTCTCTAAATGTTCTCTTAGAATTGGTTGAATCAAGCTCTCTTGTATGGCTCTCTAGGCTTTCTAAAGACTACTACCTCTGACTTGTAATGTTCTATTTATACTTTTGAGGCTCTAGGTCAAAGTTGGGGTTGAAATAGTCCACAAAATCTTGCAAAAGTTGAGTTTTTCTATTAGTCCATCATGATCGTGGCCAGTGCCTGAACCTTTCTATCACGATTATGGACCAATGTGCACGATTATGGCCTGACTTGGAGACTTTCTATCACGATTGTGCCATATGTGCATGATCGTGGCCTAGCTACTGCTGGCTCGTTCTTCTCTGTCACATTTGTGGCCTGTTGTGCCACGATTGTGGGTTAGGTCTTTAGCCCAAAACTCTTTGAATCTTCTCCGTTCTTCCCCATTTACCCTTAAACACTAACAAATGCATCACGGTACCTCAAAAATATAACATTTAAGCTCCAAGACTTAATCTAACCTATAAAAACACTTGAACACATAAACTAATACAATTAACACACTAAACACACACTCAACACTCAATTTCACACTAAATACATAAAAAATTAAACCCTAAAACATCATGCAATTGAAAAATATCAAAATCTTCCATCAAGTTTTCGGTGAAGGAAAGAGTGATTTAGCGACGACTTACCGCTCTCCCTTCCCAATTTCGTCGAAAAAAGAAGGTACACGCTTTCGTGACTTTAGGGATAGATCATTAATCACTCCTAGGTATTTTGATTTTGAAGTATTAGAAAACATAGGATTGAGACCGAAGATTGAGCGACTAGCTATAAATATAGGTTTGAATAGGTTCATCTGGTGTGACATGCTTATTCATCTCATGATGACCATTAAGATTCTCACTATTGTCTGATATACCCCTAAATTGGACATTTTTTAGTTTAGATTGTTCAGTACTGTTTAAAAATTAGATTATAATTTCATATGTCATATTTTCGATTTGGAAAATACAAAAATTTTAGATGATCACGCTAATTTTGATGTGGATTCCTATTGGAAAACTCTAATGGGAGAAGACAATTTTAACTCACACTATATGTCGAATGCTTTAATTCATAGTGCTGAACATTTGTTCCTATATAAATTTATGTGTTTAACTTTGTTCAATAAAACTGAAAGTAGCAAATGTTTGTCTAAAGAATTTTTATTTTTATGGTGCATAGATAGGAAAGTTAAAATCAACATGCCTTTTAGAATTTTTGGATCCTTAGTAAATGTTGTCAATAAAAAGAGTTCATATTTTTGGAATAGCATATGTTGTCACTGCTTTAGCTCATTTTTATAACGTTAATGTGGATGAAGTGTGTACAATGCCACACAATATGTTTGAAATATCATATTTGAGGTGATATGAGATTGTGGAAGTCTAGTCTATGGCACTTCATAATCCTCATACACGTGTTGCAGTAAGGAACAGGAGGGACTGAGACACAGACGCAAACCGACCTTCCACATCCCAAGTAGTTCCAGAGCCTAAGGAGGAAGTAGTAGAATGACAATGTAGTGCACTAGCAGTGATTGATCAATATCAACAAATTTTAGACCAGATGGTCGCCAATCAACAACAGATGACATCCCAACTTAATAAACTTAGAACGCAAATGAAAAAAGTTCATAAGGAGTAGTACAGCTTGAAGAAAAGGTTCCTCAACTTCTGTAGGAGGAACAACTTTGAAACTCCTTTACCAACACCGTCACCACCATCATCTGAATAAGCTTTTCTTACCCTTTTCTATTTTTTTTAATTTTTTTGTTTCTCTTGTTTATTTGTATTTCATTTCATATTTTGTTTGGTTTCATGTCATTTTCTTTTGTGCGGTTTGCTGTCATTTTCTATTTGGTTTCATGTCATTTGTGTGTTCAACTTCTTTTGTTTGGTTTAAGGTCATTTTCCTTTACTTGGTGATTGACTTGTCACAATAAGGACAATGTGAACTTTAAGTGTGGGGAGGTCATTGTTTGCATTTTGTTAGATCGGATGCATATTTAGATATATTATACGTGCTTTGTGTTAGCAATGGAACCATACTAGAATCATTCTGATAAATAATGCCATTAAATTCTGTCTTACTAGTTAGAATTAGATTGAATGCAGGCTTAAACTCGTATTACACTACTTGAGTAGAGGGTGAACCATATAGAGTGATGAAAAGTAGTTGGGTACGTAAGCTTAGTCATAATTTGTCATTTGGAACAATGAGGTAGCGTAGAGATGCATAATGAGTTTTCATTTGAGCCAAAGTGAGGATCGAGCCATATGACTCCAATCATAGTTATTCTATTTCTTTGTTGAGTGTTACTTCCTTAGGTTACTACCTTAAGAACTTACTTTGAATCAGTTTGAGTCTATTGGATGCATGTTTAATAGAGATGATTTAGGCCCTTTTTCTTGTTTTAACCTTTGGCTTAAATGACTTACCTTTTGTATTATCACTTGCTACCCCCATTGAGCCTTAACCTTTTGATTTTAAAAATACCCGAGATTTTAAAATTTTAAACCTTATTAATCTACCCGTTCACAAGCTTAGTAGAGTATTAAGTAATACATTAGTTAGGATCATTGTGAAATTTTTGTTACCGAGATGAGTTGAGTATACTTTTGCTTGTGAGTTACATTGTATATAGTGTTATTTTGAGTCATAGCTCTTCCATGTATGAAGAAAAAGAAAGAAAAAAGAAAAAAAGAAAAAGGAAGAACAATTGAGTAGTATAAATAAGTGTAGAGTATTAGTTTCATTTGTATATCTCAAAGTAAGTTTTGATTATCCTAATCTTATCTGCTTTTTATTTTACTAATGCTTATGCTAAACCCTTTTTCCCTCTTTACCCACTTTAACCCTTACCATATTACAACCTTAAACAATTCCTTTTGATCTATTTATACATAAAATCATTGTAGAGGAGAATTGATGTATTAGCAAGCCTATGGCGGTGTAGTTTCTTACAGGAAGTTTGGGTGAAACACTAACCATTAAACACTTAAAAGAAATGAGTGAAAACTGTGAGTAAAATTCATTTTGCATCTTTACTTATCTTTGAGTGAAGGTGTCAACTGTTGAGTTTGCTTATGTACATCAAAGAAAAAGTAGTCATGATACGTGTATTAACTTGATATTTGAGTTGACTTAAATTTGAGGGATTCTATGCTCTGATCTTTGTGAAAATGAAATAATAGAATTGAGTGGTTGTATTTATTTTCCTTGAGGACAAGCAAAGATTCAAGTGTGGGGATGTTGATACGTGTGCATTAATCTATTTTTTCTATATAATTGGCATGTATTTTCTTGCATACTCGTTGATTTTTTTATAGTTTAGGATTCATTTTGTATAGTTTTGCTTATTTTGATTTCCATTGTTTTTCTTTTGTGTTTGATGTTAATTTAGGGTAAGAATTGACTACTTGTTGTGTAGGAAGGAAGATGGAGCAACTTGGAGATTGAGTTAGAAATCAAGAGGAGAAGAAAAGAGGAGGGCATCTATGACCAATTCCCACGATCATGGCAGTCATGGCAATTCCCACAATCGTGGGAATTATAATCTAAGACAATTGCAGGGCTTCATTAAACTTAGGATTTTTGGAGTATTTAAGCATCATTAAGCCTCCATCTTGGAAAAAGGACGAAACCCTTCTATTGAAAGACCATCTTTAGAGTGAAGAACATATGTTTAGAGCCTTGGGGAAGGATTGAAATCAAGGATCATCATCAAAATTAGGCAAAATAGCACATCAACATCAAAATATCTAGATTTTGGCAAAGAAGAGAAGGAGTCTTGTTATTCAATTTTCTGTTAATTTTACTTCTTCTATTCTTTGTAAAATGGTTTATTTGAATGTTCATAATTTTATAGAGACCATGCTAGGCTGATTTAGTTTTAGGGATTGCTTTTGAACTATTTTGTCAAAACTCCTATTTTGTTGAATTGAATGAAGTTATCTTTGATAACTGTTGATTTAAATTGTTATCTTGCAACAAATCGAGAGAGTGAGTAAGATAAATTTGTGTAGGATTGTACAACGAGAGTTGACGACCTATAGACTTGCAATTGTCACGTTAATTGAATAGTTAGAAGAGAGATCTCGATTTGTCAATTGATCACCCATAAAATAGTTTAATAACTAATTGAATAGGTTGAGTCATTGGGTAGGTTGAGAGATCGTCCAATTGATTACCTTCAATTCAATTAGGGATAATTAATTACACCTTGAGGAAGAGAAGTTATTACATTCAGAAATCTAGGGTGAGACAATATTCAATCAATAAAATAGGAGGGAGACAAATAGGGGGAAAAAGTAATCTCTAGTCTTTAGATTATTGAATTCCAATTTTTTTACACGTTGGTATTGTCTTTTATTTTGAGTTAGTCTTTCAATTTTAATTTAATTTTTTAGATTATTTAATTTTAACAATTTCATTTCTTTTGTTGGGAGTCAGGATCTCACATTCATTGGATCTCAGTCCGGCATTCAACTTTTGTTGAGTATACAGTTATCATTCAGATTCATATGCAAACAGAACACTCCCAATGCATTCCCAAATATCAAAATCATCGGACTATTTATGTTTGGAATTCTCACAATCAAGTCATTAACAATTCAATATATGGAAGTTAAACAAAAATATATCAATCCTGGTGAGAACACCTAGGTTACTCACAGTACATTCCAGTATATGCTATTGCCTGGATGGTCCGAAAATGTCAGAATGATAGTGTTCGACTTGAACATCTAAATACACATACATTGTACAAATTACTAAAGTGATCAAACAAATACATATTCAATTATACACGTATATATGTGCCATGTTCAATGCATGCTCAATGACTTTCCCGGGTATGTTTCCTTAATCATATTTCATAATCGTCTAAACATTGTCATTTAAAAATGTCTTGCTTACACTTAGGTTTACACCTCAATAACTTGTTTATTCTAAATTAATCAGTCAATCGTTCAAAAAACTTATTCAACATCCAATTGGGTTCATTTTAAGCCTAAATGCATCATAAGATAATACCTTATCATTATTTGTTTCAAACATCACTTAGAAGACGTCATTTTACTCTTTATGCTAGACCAAGATCGTGTTAGACCTTGCCACGATCATGATAGAACCAAATGCATTAGGCCATGATTATAGTGACTTTGCCACGATCAAGACAACCAAATTTTACCAGGGCACAGTCGTGCAATGAAGGCCACGATCATTCCCTGCATTATTTCCTCCAATTCTCCACGAATTCCACATACATAGAAACATCATTTACACTTCCAAATTTCCATAATTTATACTCATTCATACATCCTCATTTAGAAATAAAGTATACCCCAATTCCAACTTAAAATCATGTAACTAATAGCTCACAAATCATGGTCCTTCATGCTTCAAGAATCAAACTAGAAACTAACTTACCTTATCATACATATAGTCCTAATTCTTTCTCAATTCAAGAACATTATGCTAACATCTTCCTTTAGCATAAACTCACTTTCATTATACATCAAATCCAGAACTAATTCATTTATAATTCAACCTATAATGCCACGGTTTTCATACTCCAAAAATAAACATAAAATCATTCAAGTTCATTCAACATCTTTCCAGCACATATCATCACCAACATCTCATTCATTTCATTCTAATTCAAGCATCATTCTTTTACCATTTAACATGCCACAACACTCGGATTGCTACTCACTTGTTAGGCTTTCAATTCAGTTTAAAACTCCTGATCATACTAGTCCTCCATGCAAGCAAAAATTAACATAATTCTAAGATGAAAACAGATTGATTTTGGACAGCAATATGAAGAACACATTTAGCTAGTTACCTGGCTATTTTATGAAGGATTAAGGTATGAATATCATGTAAAAAGTTACCTAAGGTTTAGGCAAAAATGTAAAGAGAAGTTTGATGCAGTTTTAGTGGAGATACAATGAAGGAAGTAGCAGAAACTTTGGTGCTAGAATTTGCCTCATCAACATGCTAGACGTCTTAATTTGACTTAAGGCATGTATGTCATGTATCAACCAATTATGCTGCCACTAACCTTTCTAAGATGCTGCCATTAGTCACCAATGAATTAGTGCACATGTCTCCAAATAATTAGTCCATATGTCACATAACAACAGTCCATTTGTCAATTAATTGCTAGTCCACTTGTCACTTATTTAACTATACTAAATGTCACTCATTTATAGGCGTAATCACCCTAATTTTTCGTGTATCAATTTATCTTACCACTTAATAATTTTCCTAGTCCAAATGTACATAATCATTCATCAATCTCCCAATTAATAACAACTAATCCAAATTACCAATTATAATCCAATCAAATCAAAATTCAAGACATAAGAATTAATAATTCTCATCATATTCATTTTTAATCTTTCATACCCCAGGAATTGAGTGTATATGCTTTCTTTGTAATGTGTACAAATTATAATTCATGTGTGTATGCTAATGTTATGCATGTCAATGTAATGCTCTCAATGCTTTTTTTCATTCTCAACGATCTAGGGTTCTAACCCTAAGTATATTCCAGAAAATCAGATATTACAATCCCCCCCTAAGAAATTTCATCCTTAAAATTCTCAACTGATTAATCAAATTAGTAGGGGTATTGTCTCCTCATGTTTTCTTCTGTTTCCTATATGGCTTCCTCACTCAAATGCCTTTAAAGGACTTTCACCAATAGGATCACTTAGTTTCTTAATTGCTTATTCTAATAGCCAATTTTCTTGACTGGTTCTTCAACATAACTCCGATTAATAGCAACTTCAATCTCCTGAGTTGGTAACACATGAGTTAGATCAGATCAACATCTTCTGAGCATATTCACATGAAACATATTGTGAATCTGAGCCTCAACAGGTAAGGCTAACTTATAAGCTAATGGTCCAATTATCTTAATAATCTCATACGAACCAATATATCTAGGGCTTAACTTTCTCTTTTTAACAAGTTAACAAGTTAAACACTTAGTCAAGGATAAGGGGGTCGCTTAATCTTTTGTGCCCAGCACATGATTGGCTAATCGTTTCCTCACCAATCATCAAAAAATCATATACAAACATTAAATACTAAAATCAAGTAAGGCACTATGCCTTTATTTATCGATCCAACCGATAAAATGGAACTGTGCCAAGGCTCTAAGTTAAAAGAAAATACATGCATGCAGTATATATGACTCGATTATGCATATGAAAATTTCAAAATGTTATTTCATACAGTGACAGTCATCTTTTGCACTCCAAGTGCAAAATGTTATTCAAAACAATATTGTTTCTTAAATACATAGGCATATTAGCATCCAT
>JANIIA010480403.1:0-16430 GCA_027478495.1 Erythroxylum alaternifolium | reverse complement strand
TTGTGAAGAAATTCACAAACCAATGAGATTGTGACATTTGTCACAATTTTTATTGATAAAATATTGATAATTGGAAGGAGTCTTCTACGACTCTTCTGTGTGCTTCTTCTTCTTTGTTTCTTAGTTAAAGTGTTTAGTGTGGGTCAGCTTCAGAAGCCATTAACGGCTTCTGTGAAAGTTGTACCTGAATAGGGATAAAATTTAGTGCCTTAATCCTCTCCCAAATGAATTGTGAGAAGGGGCATTTAAAGAAAAGATGATCCTTTGATTCTGGTTTTCTCTCACATAGGATACAATCTGAATTGTTCGTCATGAAATGTATTATGTTTGTATTACTTAACTTGTTAAGCACTGTAAGCCATAAGAGTATAGAGGAGCTCGGTATGAGGGACTTGTGCCAAACTATAGGAAACTAAGTTCGTCTTGGAATGTTGCGATTCTGCCATTTCCTGAATTTTGAAATGCTAAAGTTGTTAGCAGGCAGGTCGAGGCAATTAAAAGTATCATCCCTTTGTAGGTTCGGTTAATATCTTGGTGTCAGGTACTGTAGCTCAGCTGGGAAGTTCCATTGACCTCTTAGCAGTAAAGAATTTACCTTTGATTGATAGAAACATCAGATCATAGTTGAAAGGCCTAAGGATGTCTAATTAGAGATCCTTGCCCTGTCTAATTGTCAAACCACAAATAAGCCTTTTCTACATTCCCAATCTTGCATGAGACTATAAGTTCAAGCATGGGTTTAAGTTTCAATGGTTGAGACAAGGGCCATGAGAATGAAGGTTTAAGCCTTTTAGACTATAGCTGTGCACCCATCAGATCCAGAGAGATTTCTTTTCTATAAGAATATTCCAAGGATTCTTGATCAAAGCTACTCTATTAAAAGAGGCAATTGAAATCAGTTCTAATCCCCCTTCTTCTTTCCTTTTGCAAACTTCTTGCCATTTAACCTTAGCAAAATGGTTGTCACAATTCAGGTTTTCCCATAGGAATCTTCGGAATAGCTTCTCAATAGTTTTGATGACTCCTTTAGCTAATGAAATATTTGAGGACCAATATATATGAAGGGAATTCAGCACTACTTTGATAAGTTGTAACCTCCCTCCAAAATAGAGTACCCTATTCGTCCACATTCCCAGTCTTTTCTGAATCTTATCTACCAACGACTGACATTCTAAAAATCGTATTCTTTTTGTGGTAATAGACTCCAAGTAGGTCAGTGGGGTTGGTTTTCTATTCATTCCATTAATTTGGGATATTCTATTCTCCATCATGTTTACCCCTCTAGCTAATACATACTGACTCTTGGTAAAATTAATCTCCAAACCTGAAAGATCCCTGAATTCAGACAGAGTTGACATAAGTAGCTCAATAGACCTACCATGCGCTTTAGAGAAAAGCAGTAGGTCATCTGCAAAACATAAGTTGATCAGCCCTACTTTCTTGCATTTTGAATGATATTTTAAAATTTTGTTATTTCCCACCTTCTGTTAGACTAGCTGAGTGAGGATTTCCATACAAATAATAAAGAGATATGGGAAAAAAGGGTCACCTTCTCTTAAGCCCCTTGTACTCTTGAAAGAATCTGTTGGAGTACCATTAACTAGAATGGAGTAAGTAGGAGTAGTTATACATTCCTTAACCCAATTGATAAAAACCTCAGGGAAGCCTAAAAGTTTGAGTCCGTAGGATGAAATCCAATTCAACATGATTAAAAGCTTTCATAAAGTCCATAAAAGTCTTAGAGTCCGTAGGATGAAATCCAATTCAACATGATCAAAGGCTTTCCTAAAGTTCACCTTTATGATACAATTTTGGTGGGTTGTTCTTCCTTTGATATCCTTTCATCAATTCCTGAACCATAGTAAAATTGTCACCAATTCTTCTATCTTGGAGGAAGGTATTCTGGTTATCAGAGATCAACCAATCTAGAACCAATTTCAGCCTATTGGCTAAAATTTTGGAAATAATTTTGTAGAGAAAATTGGTACATGTAATGGGCCTATAGTCATCCAAAGTAGAGGAACAAAATGTTTTAGGAATTAAATAAATGTGAGTTTTGTTTATCTCCTTCAATAGAATCCCATTAGTGAAGAATTCCAATATTGCTTTTTTCACCATAAGCCCAATATCTTGCCATATCTTTTGAAAGAAATAATCATTATACCCATCAGGACCTGGGGACTTATTCAGATGCATCTGGAAAACCACCTCTTCTATTTCTTTATTTCCATTGGTCTGATGAGGGCTGCAATTTGATCCTGGGAGATCTTGTTTTGAATAATGGAATTAATAGGAATAGAATTAGTAAGGTTTTGAGAGGATCCATAAAATTCCTGTAGTATCCTTCTATTTCCTTAAGAAGGCCCTCTTGAGTAGAAATTTCTCCTCCATTTTATAACTTAAGAGAGCAGATTTTGTTAGCATTCCTTTTGGCTAGCACTGAATTGAAAAAAAATCTTGAGCACCTTTCACCCCTTTTAGCCAATTAACTTTGGCTCTTTGTTATATTAGGCTATCATGATCCTTTGTTTAGTAAGATAGGACATCAATAGGTACTTCTTAGCATTCAATAGGCTGAAATTGGTAGGATCCAAGTAAAATTTCTACTGAACCATCTCCAATTCCTCTCTAACTTTGGTAACTACTTTTTGAGTGGAACAAGGTCTTCTACTTATTAATGTTTTCATCTCCATCTTGATAGCTTTAAGCTTTTGGACATAAACAAATTGGTGAGTACCTACAACCATAGCTTCCAATCCTTTATAAAGAGCCTTGGCAAATCCGTCATCATTAATTAATAGGTTGTTAAACCTAAAAGGTCCTCTTTGACTTTGATTTTAAGTCAAATTTCCATCTTGCATAGGCTTATGATTAGAGAATAAGGGGTCTAGGAAGGCAGTTACACTATTTGGAAAATGTGTAATCCAATCTTTGTTCACCATAGTCCGATCAAGTTTTTTCCTCAAAGCCCATCTTCTCATCTGCTTGTTACTCCATGTATAGAATTGCCCCTATGCTTTTAGATCAAAAATTCGTAACTGACCCACACAATCATTGAAATTAGAAGAGAAATTTCTCAGACTGAAGTTACCTTCAACTTCCGTTCTGTATAAAGTGGAATTAAAATCTTCACATAATAGCCATGGTCCATTGACCCTATGCTAAAACTGAATTAAGTTATCCCATAACTGTTTCCTTTGGAATGCATGATTAGAGCCATAGATAAAAGATGCAAATATATCAACATTTACCTTAAACAATTTGCATTTTAGATGTATGGCTTGCGTCTTTGTAGCAAAAATTTGAACATCAACTAAAGAAGGATCATATCCAATAATGATTCTCCCATACCAATGGGAATGAAGATTGGAGATGAATTTTTATTGTGATCCAAGTTTATTCAGTAATTTGAGGTTTTCATATCCAATTTTAGTCTCCAAGAGAGCAAAAATCCATGACTTTGTGTTATAGACAAAATCCCTCAAATTTAAGGCAATTGATTCTCTTCACATTCCATGTTAAGATCTTCATAAATCAAACTAAGTTGGTTTTAGAGCCCTTCCTCTTGCTCCTACTAGTTTTCCTTTTAACGGCTATCAAAAATTCGCCAATAGTAAGGTCCTCCTCCTTATTTTCCATAATAGCACCTATCAATTGCTTTTGATTAAGCCCTTTAGTGTTAAACTTAGGAGTAGCTGTTGGATTTTCAATATTGCTCCTCATGCATACCAGCCACGGTAACCTCTTTTCCTTTATCTTCAACATATGCTGTTGAGAATTCTCCTTCCCATTCATCACATTCACTTCCCAATTTCCCATCATCATCGAGTTCACTTTCACTCCTTAGTTTCCCATCTTCCATTTTTGTTTTCCCATCGCCTTCTAATTCACTTTTTTTAAACCACCTTCAGGTATAGTCACAGATCTATTTTCCTCATTTTGTTCTACCTCTGAATTTATGAGATTATCACCCATCAGCTCCTCATAGTCTCCTCTAATGAAAGTCTTACTCTTAGGGATCCATTTTTTACTTTGAGCAACAAGGGACAACTTCCATTGATATTGGACTGTCACATTATCCTCGGATAAGGACCCATCTAGCCCCAATCTCATAATGGGGATAGATTCTGGTAAACATTTAGAAAGATCCATATTAATACATATTCTGGCATATCCCAACCTTCTTCTATTTGTTGTATTTTCATCCAAACATAGAGGTTTACCTGGGAACTAGCAATCATCCTCAAGTATTTTATTTTCCAATATTCGATGAGGAAGTTAAAGAGATTTACTCATATTGGCACTGGTCTCTTGTCCTTACAATCCATCTAAAATCCTAGCTACCATGGCTAAAAAAATAGTGGAAAGTTTGCAATATGCCATAGCCCTTATTCTACTACTTTCGAAGCTTATACTTTAGATGAAAAGATGAACATCGAATATTTATCTTCTGTAATAATCACCTCCACAAACCTTTGTTATTCCAAACTGATTGTGCCCATCTTTAAATGAGTGGAAAAGCAGGTCATTTTGTCCCAAAAAACTCAATGAGAGAGTTTTCCCAGGATTTGACCCCCTCTTATAGCGTTTCTCTATCTGGAAACACAATAGTCTGACCATCTTCTATCTTAGGAAGGCAGAAATGTAGAGCAAAGTCTGCAGAACTGCCCACCACTTGCTGTTGATGGTAGAGAGTTTGCAGAGGGTAGAGGGGGTTGAGTTGTGCCTAGGATGGTTTTCCCAGCTGCATCTTAGGCAGCAGATGGTGAGGGTAAAGGAGGAAAATCCTCCTTATCATTTGGTTGTTTTATTGTGTAGGAAGTGTTCTACTGAACCTGCATTATGGAAAGTTGTTGAGACAGAGTCTAAAAGGGGAAAGACAATGCAGGAGGGAAAAAGGTAGGAAAGGAAAAGGACTGAAATGCCCTTATATCAGATCTGTTCTGGTATGGATGAAATGGTGAGGAGGAGGAATGAAGGAAGGTGAATGAAAGGAATAATCGAAAAAACAGAAGGGTGGTGTGGCTATCTAAGAGGAGAAAAGAGAGTTGATAGTAAAGGATGAAGGAGAAGTAAGGATCGCAAGCTAGTGTGGGCTAAAGATTAGAGAGAGGACAAAACATATCTCTCTAACCCATTTCCTCACTTATGTGGTGACTACTTACTTGTACATTGTTTGTGAAATAATATTGAGATACATTTAGTTGTTGAATTGCGTCATTAGTATGACTTTATTGCGTTTAATGAGGTTAGCTTATTTAATCCTTAATTAGTTCCATTGTCCAAGTTTGGCTGATGTGAGCAATACACACTTGATGGACTCACCTGTGTGATTGTGGAAGGTTGGCCACCCTCCTATGAGAGCTTTTGGGCTACCTCTCTATAGCAATCACGAGACCAGGTGATCTCATGATCACATACCTCTCTATAATTGAACTAGGATTATCACATTTTGGAATAAACATAATTAAAGTTTCAGCCAACGAGTGTGGAAAAGTACCTTGTGATAGCCAATCCTGACACGATTTGGAAACATTCTTGCCAATAATGTGCCAATTCTTCTGAAAGAAGGTTGGATTTAAACCATCAGGACCAGGCGCTTTGTCTGGATGCATCTGGAAAAGTGCAATCCGAAACTCCTCATCTATGAAAGGAGCAATAAGATGAGCATTATCACTATTACTGACAGTTGGCTGAACAAGTCGAATCACATAATCCCAAGCTATATCAGAACCCTCAAATAAACCCTTGTAATAGTCTTTAATTAAAGCACAAACACCCGCCTCATCTGTAATCCATGAGCCCGTATCATCCTATAACTGTGAAATAAAATTACGCTTCCGTCTTGCTTTAATTCTATTATGAAAATAGCGAGTGTTTCTATCTCCATTGCGAAGCCAAAATAGCTTTGCTTATTGTCGTGCTCGTATCTCATCTTCTTCAAGTAAACAATTCCACTCATTCTTCAAGAGTTGTATTTCGGTACTATCAAGAACACCATCTGCAGCTTCTAATTTTCGTTTCATCAGCAGTTTCCTCTTCCGATGCTCACTATTTCTGTTATATCCCCATCTTTTAATATCATATACTAACTCATCTCGTCTTGCAATTAAGTCCCCAGGAGCCGAACCTAACCAAGAACGAGTAACAACCTCAGACAACCTTGCATCTCCAAGCCAAGAATTGTCAAACCTAAACCTCCTATCCATTCAGACCCAAGCAACTGTAGCAGTATCAACCATCAGCGGGCGAATGGTCTGAAACAGGGACAACAAGAGTAGTACAGGAAGCATTTGAAAATAAAGTAAGCCAAGAGGGGCTACCACAAGCACGGTCAAGCTTCTCCTTCATCTGAAATTGAGACCCCTGTCTATAAACATAAGTAAACAGGGAACCAATATTCTCAAGGTCAGCCAAATTAGCATCTAAAAGTGCCTCCCTAAACTTATTGATCAAGTTTGGAGCCCGCTGGGACCCTCCATCTCTTTCACAATCAGCAGTAATATCATTATAATCTCCAACACAAAGCCAGGGTAATATGCTCCGTAAATCCAGAGCACGCAGAAGATTTCAAGAAGCCCTCCTGTGAGTAGATTCAGGAAACCCATAAAAGTCGGTCAACCTCCATAATCTCCCATCATAATGAATCTCACTATCAATAAAGTTTCTCGAATAACCAGTCATGGATAGTTGCACATTATTCTGTCACATAATAGAAAGACCACCACTAATGCCTAAGCTATCAACAGAAAAACAATTGTCAAAACGAAGTTCTCAACTCCTCCATACGAGAGCCATGAACCTTTGTTTCCATGAGAAAAAAAACCAACGGACGATAAGAATGAACCACCTCTACCAGTACTTTAACTACCTGAGGGTTGCCAGCACCTTAGCAGTTCCAAGAAATAGCCCTCATTGGTGTCGTTCGCTCCACTTCTCGGAGTCGACCGTTGGTTTAGGGAGGGAACCGCCTGCCAAATCCTTAGTCAAGGAAACGTCAGTGGCTTGTTTCTTATTTTTGGGTCTCTTTTTACCATCATTGGGTTTGTGTAATGGTCATCCTCCTCAAACCCATCGACACTCTCCCGGCCTATATCTCAGCTATCAGTTTCCATATTTCCCGCTGAAGATAAGTTCTCGTTCAAATTCAAATTTGTTCCCATTAAGGAATTGCGAAAAATCTGGGAAGGTAACAAATACTGATTAGGGTTAGCCAAACCCCCTGAACCCACTCCTGCCATTCTTGTATCATTGACGCCTGATCTCAACCAGGTATTAGCCGGCCATTGAGTTCTCCGACCAGGTGCTCGGATACTTTCATCCCACATAGGCTTCAAATCCTCTTTCTTATGATGAAGTAACAAGTCACAAAAGGAACTGAATGCCCCAATTTTCCACATAGAAAACATATAACAAACACATGCTCATAGGAGAAAAGAGCATAGAAAACACTACCAGGATCGACAATCTTCTTTTTGCGTGGAAGTAGTTTTCTAACATCAAAATGAACCCGAATTCTCATATAACTAGTTTCAGGATCGGAACTCAAACAAAAACCATCATACTCTAGATAACTACCAATAAAATTGCCTAGAAAAACAACAATTGCTTCATTCATATGCCCTGGACGTAACTTTTTGACTTGTACCTATAGTTCGGTAAAAATAAGAGGGATCTGTAGAGGATCTTCACCTGGTTTAATTTGGCTAAGAAGGAGAAGATGTCGATTAAATACCTAGGGAGTTCTTTCTAAAACTCTGTTAACATCCACTTCCTCATAGAATAGAAACAACAACCTTTTCGTTTCCAATTCTGTGATTGTAATACCAGCCAAAGGATGCCATAGATCGACAAGCGTTTCCTTCATAGAAGGAAATTGAATACGATTGTATGTGGAAACAATCCAACCAGGCAATGAGTATAAGACTGGTCATCTGCAGGACCAATCGGAGTTAGATTCAGTCCCACATCTTCTTCGTCAGATAAAGATAGCTGATTAAGGGCGGCCTCCATTGAAACCCTAGGTTATCACGCAAACGAGAGAAAACTGCATGAAGCAGACGAGAAACTTTGCCCACATCACCTACTTAAAAGCGTAAGTCTTTTATCTCACAGAAATCTGTGAGAACTCAAAGTTATTCTTTAGATACACTTCACTTCAAAAAAGATGAGAAGCAATTAATTATATGTTGTTATAATTTAAGGTTGTCACATAATACATATATTAAAAAGAAAAAAGGTGAAAATTTTATTAATTTTATGAAACATGAATATATAATAATATGCTTATATCTTTTAATATAAATGTCTTAATTAATTGGATTAAATGTCCTAATTAATCATACCATTACATACATCTTAATAATTTTATTATATCATAATTAATTAATTATATGTTGTTATAGTTTAAAGTTGTCACATAATACATATATTAAAAAGAAAAAAGGTGAAAATTTTATTAATTTTATGAAACATGAATATATGATATGCTTATAACTTTTCATATAAATGTCCTAATTAATTGGATTAAATGTCCTAATTAATCATACCATTACATACATTTCAATAGCTTTATTATATCATAATTAACTCATTATATGTTGTTATAATTTAAAGTTGTCACATAATACATATATTAAAAAGAAAAAATATGAAAAATGTATTAATTTTATGAAACATGAATATATGATATGTTTATAACACTCTAAGGACAAGAATGATTTAAAGTAATACTTATATCTTATAACACCCTAATGATTTAAACTTATTAACTTTTCATATAAATTTTTAATTAAATGTCTATATCATTACATACATCTCAATAACTTTATTATATCATCATAATTAATCACCTATATGTTGCTATAATTAATTATCAATTCTATATTATAATAATTAATAAATAACTTAAGTAAATAAAAAAATTGTAATTAATGTAAAAGATAGTAGATTTAATTTACTACAACTATTGCATATTTTGTTGAAACTACTGCATATCTTGTTGAATTTAAAGATTATTAGGAGCCATAATATTAAGCATTTCTTCTAGAGATGTACCTGAGTCATGTTGGCTCTCCGAATCTTGGGCACTAGACCATGTATTTTATGGAAATTAGCCTCCATCCTGCTAGAGTTGTAGAGTATTCTGCTACAATTGCAAAATATTAGAGTTCACAATATTAGTTAACTCTTCCATAGATAGACCAGAGTCGTGATAGAAAGCTTTTGGTCTGCATGAGAATTGATGTTCATCCTGCAAACTATCATGGAAGTAATTATGATGATTATCCCATCCATAACAAAAGTTAGGCTGATTAGTCCAAATATTGTTATAGGATTGACAATATGAGTTATCAAAGAAATTAGTTCCATCCATATCAAATTTTTTTTGTTTTTTTAATCACAAACATGAAACAAAAAAATTGAAAAGATCACGAAATAACTGAAAAGAAATCAATTACGAACAATTATATACAAAACACCAATTAAAACACCAATTAAAACACCAATTAAAATCACAAACAAAAACTAAAACACCGCACTCCCTGAAGTAATGAACTTACGTTTTGCTTTGCAAATTTACGCAATCGAATGTGTTTTGAGGAACTGTAGGACATGCAAACCGATGAAAGAATGAAAAAGATCAGCAAAAACAAAAATAAAAACAACACAAGAAATAACAATTAACACACGCTAACACGACTCCCCACGATTGTGTCCCTATGCTTAAGCTTCTATCAAGATCATGGCTCTGGGTTATTTCTCAGGTCTTCTCCGATTCTCCTCCGAATGCCCTTGATGGATTCTCCTCTACGGATGACTCTCCAAACTTTGTCAAACTTCTTCTTTTTACCATATATTTGTATACACTCCTTTAGTCATTATGTAAACACAAGATGAACACAAATTGAGTATTTAAACAAAACAATAGGGTTGAAAAGACATTGAAATGCATAAGAAAATATAAGATGATTCACCCCATATTTGAACTATTACTTGTCCTCAAGCAAATTAAAAATGACCAAGATATTCTATTAATTTGTTTTCAAACAAGATCGAGTATATGCAATCCTTCAAAATTCGACAAACTCAAGTATCGAGCTACTATATATATCATAATCTTTTTATTAATGCAGATAAACAAAATCAAAGGTAGACACCATTGATCAAAGGTAAGATAAAACTAAGATGGATTTTCCTTACGATGTTCACTCATTCCACTCAAGTGTTTAAGATCGGTGTTTCACTTAGTACTCCCTCTAAGAGACTACACTACCATAGGCTTGTAAATTAACCAATTCTCTTCCATATAGATTATATGCCATCATAGATCAAAAAGGGCATTTACTTAAGGTTGTAATGGGGTTTGGGTTAAGGTAAGGTAAAAAGGTCAATTGGTAACTCTCAAGTATTAACAAAGTTCTAAGTAAGAAGGGACAGCCAAACATAAATTATGAGATATGCATATAAATACCACAAACTTACTACGTTTCCTCCAACAGCAGAAACAAAGATGTTTTTAATCAATAACGCCAATAATATAGATGCTTTTCTTTTTCTTTTACTTTTTTCTTTCTCTTTTTTTCTTCCTTTTTTTTGAATAACACCAAAACAATAAGGAAGTAATAGTAGAACAATCCAATAAGTCATGAGTAAAAGTGCCTCTCGAAACATCTCATAATTGAATACAAAATAAAAGTCCCTAAATCATATATATCAAATGCTCACTTATTACTTCATTAAACTTGTGACAAGGAAAGGCCAATGGGTTTTTGAGTTTCAATGTAAGGTGATCAATTCAAAAACAAACAAGGTTAAAGGCTCAAATGAGTTGGCAAGGGAAAAATGAGTTGTTGGGTTATTTAAGCTAAGGGTTTAAAACAAAGAAGGCCTTAATCATTTCCATAAAGCATACATCTCGTAGTTTCAAATCGGTTCAATGCAAGTTTTAAAGGTAATCTTCCTGGGGAGCATCATAAACAACGAAGAAAAAGAATGACTATGAAATGCAGTCATATAGGCTTAAAACCTCGCATGTGCTTCTATGAAAATCCATCAAAATTTCATACATTACCTAATCATTCAAGTATCAACTTATTGAATGAGTTTATGTAACTAACTACTTCAATCAATCCATATGATTCACCTTCCACTCAAACGGCCTAATTCAAATTCAAGCACACACCTCAATTCTCAATCTAACTACTATGATAGAATGGTATGGTTCATCATTCATCCTAGTTCAAGTGTCCCCACCCCACACTTAAATGGGACATTGTCCCTAATGACGTAAAATCAATAAAAACACAAGGGGATGAGAACAGAAGGACTTTGCTAGATTAAAGAGGGCTCAATGACTTGAAAGCAAAATTCACAGCTATAGTCTTGTATTCCTAAAAATAAAAATAGACAAAAAGAAAATAAGGAACTCATATGAAAGCAAACTGAAACAACAAAGAACTAAAATGAAGGGATAAGGTTGGGGTGCCTCCCAATAAGCGCTTGGTTAAGGTCACAAGTTTGACCCCTTGTTTCCTCCTCGTATGACAAAATTGTGATCTTCAGGTGTTACATTTGGCTCCTCCAAGTGAGGTTCTTTAGGATAGAATCTCAGTTGATGATCCGTCATATTTAGCATTTTCCTTATCTTTTGACTTTCAATTTTGACCGAGTCCATGCACTCTAGAAAGATCTCAAATGTCTCTTCACCTTTTTTTTCCTCATTTAATTCCTACAATTTGCTATGTAAACGTGAAGAGTTAATCTAAAAAATAATTATGAACTCAGTAATCATCCCCGAGCTAAATAATATAGCCTTTTTTGCCTCGAGCTCCTCCTTAACTTCTTCGACATAAGCAATTAGTTGAGGATTGATCTTACTCATCACTTTGTAAATTTTCCGCACAAACACCCATTGGGTACACCTCAGGTTGATATGGCTACTCCTTTTCACTTTGCGGCTCCAGATGATTGATATCTCCCCATCAAGGCAATACCTTTTGTTGGAATTGTAGAGCATCCTGTCAGATTTGCTGTAAACCTTACTGAAATAGCTGTTGCATATCCTGTTGGAACTGTTGCATATCCTGTTGAATTTGAAGATTGTTAGCAGCCATAATATTAAGCATGTCTTCTAGAGATGTACCTGAGTCGTGTTGGCTCTCCAAATCTTGGGCACTACACCATGTTTTTTGTGGAAATTGCCCTCCATCCTGCTGGAATTATAGAGTATCCTGCTGCAACTGTAAAGTATTATCGTTCACAATATTAATCAACTTTTCCAGAGATAGTCCGGAGTAGTGATAGGAAGCTTTTGGTTTGTATGAGGATTGCTATGCGTCCTGCAAACTATCATGGAAGTAATTATGATGATTATCCCATCCATAACAAAAGTTAGGTTGATTAGTCTAAGCATTGTTATAGGATTGGGAATATGAGTGATAAAAGAAATTACTTTCGTCTATATCGAAAAAATTTTATTTTTAATCAAAAACATGAAAAAATGAAGAGATCATGAAAAAATGAAAAGATATCAATTATGAACAATTATATACAAAATACCAATTAAAATCACAAACAAAAACTAAAACACTGCACTCCCCAAAGTAATGAACTTCTGTTTTCATTAGCAAATTTACACAAATGAATGTGTTTTGAGGAATTATGGGATGTGCAAATCGATGAAAGAATGAAAAGATCAGCACAACGCCGAAAGCAACAATTAACATACACCAACTCCCTGGCAATGACACGAAAATTTTGATAGCCTGTCGCTAATATCAAATAATAAATTCCTAACTATTAAACCATGCAGTAAATGGTGAGCTAGGGTCGAACCACAGAGATCTGGGATGCTAATGCTATTTTAAATGTTGTAACAAAAGAAAACAAAACACCCTCAAATGATGAAGACGAGACAGCTAATATGCAATGAACGTAACCAAAAAGACAAGCACAAAGCAAATTTAGAAAAGCCTAATAACAATGGTAAGGAAGTGGGCTGGAGATATCTTTGGGATTCCAGGATGTTCATTGATCCTTGAATCTAAATAAAATGTACTCTCATCATAGTATTAGCCTATAGACTTGATTAAGCT
This sequence comes from Erythroxylum alaternifolium, assembly GCA_027478495.1. NCBI lineage: Eukaryota > Viridiplantae > Streptophyta > Magnoliopsida > Malpighiales > Erythroxylaceae > Erythroxylum > Erythroxylum alaternifolium. The sequence continues at coordinate 3,333 of JANIIA010480403.1, read as the reverse complement.
CTCGAACCCTTAATTTCTCTAAAATAGGCAAAACTAAAAAGCTCCAGAAATGCCCCCGATCTCTACTTTGACTTAGAATAGGCTCTCTAAGTTTAATAGTGAAGATGCATTACGTACTAAGAAACAACTAACTTAGGCCATCTACTCATCAGCTCGGAAGGTGTAACCCAAAGGTATGGGATCCTAGATTAGTTGATTAAGTATCCTGACAAATTCAACTAACCTATTGCTACTTCTAGGAATCACTATAGACTATTACATATCACAAGCTCAACCTTAGCCTTCAAATTGGAAAATTACCTAAAGGGTGATCAAGCCTACAAGCAATTTCTAATTTATGACATTTATCCTAAATCCTAAACCAACCTAGACCTACAAGTACCAATTTAAGACAAGTCCAACTCCATTCTCACAATTTCCATCCCTTCATCCTTATAATAACTCCAAACCCTTAAGTAGTTTAGCCACATATGTTCATATCAAGCACAATTGATATTAAATAAACAAAACCTATAACATAATCATTAAAAAATCAAATACCCAATAAATTCATATATACAAAAATGCATAAATAAACTCAAACATCCAAGATTAAAACTGGATAGTTGTAGAAATAGACAATTGTGGCCCTGAGTTATTTCTCGGTTCTTCTCTGATTCTCCCTTGAATGCCCTTAAGGGTTTCTCCTTTATGGATGGCTCTCCAAACTTTGTCAAACTTCTTCCTTTTGGCATATACTTGTGTACATTCCTTTAATCTATATGTAAACACAAGATGAACACAAATTGAGTATTTAAACACAACAATAGGATTGAAAAGACATTGAAATGCATAAGATAGTATAAGATGATTTAATCCTATCAAATACAACCATATTTAAACTTTTGCTTGTCTGCAAGCAATTTAAAAATTACCTAGATATTTTGTCAATTTGTCTTCAATGAACATCGAGTATATGCAATCCTTCAAACTTTGACAAACTCAAGTTTTGAGCTACTACATATATCATAATCTTTTAATCAATGCACATAAACAAAATCAAAGGTAGACACCATTGATCAAAGGTAATATAAAACTAAGATGGATTTTGCTTATGATGTTCACTCATTTCACTCAAGTGTTTAAGGCTGGTGTTTCACTAAATACTCCCTCTAAGAGTGTAATGTCCCAATAACCTATGTTAGGGGCTAGGACCTCGGAATAATGTGTATTGAGAAATTAGAAGTGCATTTCATGCATTATATGACATATTTAAATATGTGAATTGTGTTGAAATTCATGAAATAATTGTACATGCATTCAGTGACATTGTCTGGGTATAATTGATTTATAAATGTGATTAAAAATGTGAATTGTGGATTATTTATGTTGAAAATTGATTTGGAGATTATTAATATTATTTCAGAATTTTGGGTAAATTTTAAAGAATTTCCAAAATTTTGGGATATTTTGGACTAGAAAAAAAAAGTGACAAATAGAAGTGTGATAAATGGACTAGTAAATGTGTGACAATTGGACAAATGACTATGTGACAAGTGGAGCAGTTAAGAAGTGACATATGGCTTAACCAAATAAATGACAAGTGTACCACATGCAAAAAGGACATGTGGCAAGACTCAAATGAGAAACTTAATTCTATGTTTTGGTCAAGGAAGTCTCTGCATTGTCTCCACCGAAACCACCATCTTCCTTCTCGTTTTTCATCACTTAGACACTTAATTTCTGCATGTGTTTATGTTATTGTCCATCCATCACCGAAAACACCTTGTAAAATCTTCAGCTATTTGAGGTCTTTGATTGTTTCTCTAATCTTGTCTTTGCTCCAACCACTGAAATCCTTCATTGCTCTCCCCATTTTTGGAAATTTTTTTGAAGAAACTAGTAAGTTATGCATCGTTGTTGTTTTTAAATGTTTGAATTTAATCTTAAGTTATGAGCTGGTTTAGAGTAAGTTGTGTTTTAGTTTTCTGGATGTTATGTGGATGATTTTGATAATGTTTTAGTGTTGGAAGTGAATGCATGCATGAAGGGTAGTTTCGGTGATGAGAAAAATGAATTATATGAAAATGATGTGAAATGGACATTGTGCATAAATTGTTTCTAAGATTGTGAGAATTGAAGTTTAATGAGATTTAGACAAGTACAAAAAAACTAGAATGAGGTTCTGTGTTTTTGTTTGAGTGAGATTAAATCTTAAGATAGTGCAGAAGACATGAAAATGCAGTAGTGAGAGAAAATAGAACAGAAAATGCAGTAGTGAGAGGAACCAAAATATGATGAAATACGTATAAGATTTCTGTTTTTCTTTTCTTTTATGTTTATGATTAATCTCAAATTTTGAGATGTTTTGATAGTGAGCGGAATGTAAATGGGAGTAGATTATTTGAGAGAGTATAAGTGGGAAAGAAATGGTGTTTAGAAAAAAATGGATTAAGTCGTAGAAGAGAGGAAGAAGAAGAGAAGAAGTGCTGCAAAATCTGGAAAATATTGAGCGCACGATTGTGCACCTAAAAATTTTTCTGAAATTGAACATACTTCACTCTTTTTCTTATAACTTCTTCTCCTGACCTCTAAATGACATGAGATTTGAATCAACGAATTCATAATACATTTTTCTTTATTTCCACCAAAATTTATAGCCATCTGAATTAAATTGGAAGCAATTTATTGATGAGTTTAGGATGAAAATGTTGAGGTGTGCTGAAATATTATGAACTAGAATATTTTCATTGAACATGGTTTGGTATTTTGCTTATATCATGGACTATAGATTTCCAAATGAGTTGATTCTTAATTTAGATTAAACTAGGGACATATTTCTACAATTGTTTTGAAGAAGTAGAATTTTAATTTTGTCTCTAAAAGTTTCAAAATCTGGCTTGAAATTGAGTGTTGGCTTAGGCTATAGCACTACCAGAGACAGAAATCATGTCCTGTTGTTATTGAATAAACTATACTGATGTAGGCTGAATAAGATAAAAGTGTCTTCACAAAAGTTGTAGCGTATTCATTTAAATTTTAATTGGTATAAAGATTGTAATTTTTGAATATTATAATTGAGAGATATGAGTTGTACAACTTGAAAGAATGATCATGCACTAGCTAAATTTCAAATGTACTTAGTTTGCAATATTTTGGATATAACTCATACAATAATGAACCAAATTGAATGATCTTGGAGTCATTAGAAACATAAGGCATAGGGGAACAATTTTCTAGAAGAAAGTGTTACAGAGATAAACCATTTTCCTGATGATAATACTCATGCAAAGTGGATATGAAAGTGTTTTTAGACAAATCTGGACTGATCAATTGAGTATTGATATATGAATG